>LS048824.1:0-13660 GCA_900241095.1 Acartia tonsa | reverse complement strand
GTATCAATATAAAGTGAATTATATAAAAATGTTCTGTAAGCCACAATATTACCCGAAGTAAAAAAAGAGCTTTTGCTCCGGTCAATATGATTACAGCAACACTAAAAATTAATTTTTAAATCCCCCCAAAAAAGTTTATTGGGGACTTAATTAAAATTTGGGCTCTGTAGTATGATTCTATAGGTGTCCTAGTATATTTTTGACCCCCCATTCAAAAATAGGTTAAAAACAGTTTAATAGCACCCAATAAAGTACAAATTTAAAAATCAAAACAGGACAGTTTCAAAGAGCTGACGCTAGAGGGAGACCCAACGTGTATCCAGTACGCAGCCAAGGCCTTGATGCAGCTGCAGATGGTCGTGGGAACGATACCAAGGATATATGGCAAGGGTGCCAACGCTGACCGACTTTTCCGGCTGATGATGCGTATGAAACAGGTTGGTTGAAAAGGTTTCATGTAAACTTTTCCCAAACAGGATTTACAGTACTACTGCGGTGAAATTGGAAGGGGCCGGAGGGGCACGAATTTAATTGACCATGACCACTGTATGTGACATACCTAACTTTTCTGATAGTTATTGATGTAAATGTGTGCAATTTTGAGTGAGTTCAACTGTAATATGTTCATAGACAAAGACCGTTAAGCAAAAGAAAAGTAGATGATAAAGCGATTTTGGGAATGAAAAGTTATTAATAATAAGAGTTTTACAGTTTAAAATCTTGAAAGCGATAAATAAATCTTAAATGTTTATTTTACTTATTTCTTATTTTTGTAATAAAAACGATAACGCATTTTTCTTATATTGAAAAGGAAATGCTTGGAGCGGAACCAACTGTGAAGCCACAAATAGATTCTCTGGTTATAATTGACCGCTCTGTTGACCTGCTCTCTACCCTGCCAACTCAGCTCACTTACGAGGGATTGATTGATGAGCTGTTTGGCATTAGCCAGGGATCAGTAAAGGTTCCAGCTGATAGGTTTTCTGGCGGTCAACAACAAAGTGAACCGTCAGGTGAGAAAACAGTTTTTGTCAATTTTCTTAAAGACTGAATGTGGTCTTTTTTGGAGTTTAACTGATATTAATAAGATAAAAAATTGATCCTTTCTAAAAAGTAGTATAATATTGCCAGGTGCGGTGTTTGTGTAAATGCACAATATTTTGCGTATCTTAGACATTTTTCATCTTATTTTTTTTGCTGCAGGTAGGTAACGGACATTGGTCTGTTTTTTAAACTAATATTAACGTTTTATTTTTCGTTGGCTCAACATTGCAACTTTAGAGACTTTAAGTAAACTTTTAATTGTCTGTTCAAAAGTCACAAGTTTTCATAAAAACTAATCTTGTCAAATATTTATAATTTATTTTTGTAGGGGAAATGCGTCAAGTGTCATTAAACTCCTCAGAGGATCTTTACCAAGAAATTCGATGGTTAAACTTCAACGCCGTTGGACCCAGCCTCAGCAGGAAGGCCAGGAGCATCTCTGCCCAGTTCCAGGAGAGGCACGAGGCCAAGACAGTCAGGGAGATGAAGGAGTTTGTAGAGAAGCTTCCCTCCATGCAGGTTACATTTTAAAATTAGTTGTAGAGTTAGCTTCATGTCTATTGCTTATGTACTTAGCTACTATGTTTTTATGGTTTGCCTGTATGTCCGTCCGTCACTATATCTCAAAGATAATAGCCTTGCAGTCTAGACTTTAAAAACCGTAGCTTAGAAATATCATTTTTGAATATCAACACTTAATGTTATACTGTTTTTTTTTTAAATACGTTTAATGACTTCTCTAATTTTAGCTATATTTGTACTTTCATTTTATTTTATGCAAGGACAAGAGACAACGTTTTTAGGTATTTAAATTGGATAGAAGACTTTCTTAAAATTTCCTTTTTTCCCCACTACTCTATGTATGCAACCCTAGCCTTTACAAAGTTACGCTAGCAATACTCAATCAAAGCCACATGTTAAGAGTATTAGGTATATATTTATGCCTTTGGCAATTGGTATTTGTTTCAAATACCATATACAATTTTAGGCAGCCAAGCAGTCGCTGGGGATCCATACAACCATCGCTGAAATGGTGAAGGATAAGATCACAGAGTCTGGGCTCATGGACACGCTGGAGGTGGAACAGGAGATACTCAGTTATGTTAATTCAGACAAGTATGTTTAATGTTCTTTTTATTGGTCTAAAACGACCAGGCTAATATTGCTTGATTTACTTTAATAAGAGAAAACTTAACATGGCTTTTTCATGTAGCTTAAAGATATGTTTAAAGTTTAGTTTTAAACATTGGTCTAACCTTTTCATTTTGGTTGGGCTGTCCTGTGGGGTTTATTTTACCTATATCACCACAGGGTCTTAAACCTTGTCAGGTTATGGGGATTTCATATAACAAGAAATACCTCTTATTAAGCAACTCCATCTGTTTAAAAAGCCTCAAAGAACATGCAAACTAACACACTAAATCTTGAAATAACTATATTTTCGTTTAGATATTTGGATAGTGTGGAAGATTTGGCATGTAAAGATTATCCTCTTGTCAAATTACTCAGAATAATCTCCATGCAGAGTTTAGGTTATTTTTTAAACATATACCTATATAATCATATACTGTTTTTTTTTTCATCAAATAATAATTTGCTGTAATTAATTCATCAGTAATGTTTTTTTTGTAATTGCTTTGCTGTTATTATTAAAGCTTCTATTATGCATATTATTAAAAACTTCGCCTGTCAAATATTATTTTTGTTTTTAGTTTGCTCAGGCCTAAAGCCTAAAGTTCTGGACATGTACAAACGCCTGGTTGTGCAGGCCTACGGCTACGAGCACCTGCTGACCCTGCAGAACCTGGAGAAGGCTGGTTTCATCACCGCCCATACGGCGGGCACTCAGAAAACATTCGGCACATTGCGTAAGCGACTAAATTTGATCTCCGACATTGTGGACGAACAGAATCCGACAGACATTGCCTATGTACACAGTGTGTATGCACCTCTATCTGTACGACTAGTACAACAACTGGAAAAGCCTGGATGGAGAAATATCAGGGTAATATTATATTTAAAGATTTATTATTTTCACTTCACAAATATATTGTGGACTTGGCAATAATTTAAATTTTAATTATAAAAATACAATTCATTTCCTTTTGTAATTCTTTGTAATATAGTTTTCATATAATATAATTCTGTTTTTAGGACATCCTTGACATTTTACCTGGAACAAGTTTTGAGGACACCCAACAAATTCCTTCACATCTGAAAAATATATCCAGAGGAGACGATAATGTCAAGGTATTTATTAAAACAAAATGTATTGTTTTTTTTCTGCATTATAATGTGAACAGTAAAATAATATATGTCCACCATTGCATTGGTCCGATAAATGCTAAAACATGAAATAAATATCCTTTATATTAAATAATTATATAAAAGAGTTATTTTGTAAACACAATATTTTTAAAAACTACATGTTCTTTAGAGATTATGACATCAAATAAAAGAGGTTATAAACAAAAATAATGATGCAAACCCTTGAATATGTTTAGGTTGTTCTGGTGATGTTTGTTGGAGGATGTACCATGGCTGAAATTGCAGCTCTTAGATTTCTTTCTCATCAGGTTATCTATTTTATTTAAATTTTCATTGAACGTTGAGAAATCTACCGGCATGAATAATATTATTTATTAGAAAGGAGAAAAAATGACGGTTTTTGTCATATTGCATATGTACCACTAAAGAATTTAAGGAGTGGGCCCTAGGCTATGAGCTTTGGTTTGGGATAGAAGAAATAAGTAAAGTTTTTATCAAAAATATTCTTAAAATACCGGACAGGGATAGGGGTTCTGCTGTCAAAAAATAGGTTTGAAAGATTAAAAGGAAAAAGTTAGACGTAAGAGAAGTAAATGGTAGAACAAAAAGCTAAAAGAAATGTGTGTTTAAATAGAGGATGTAATAAACACAAAATTAATAAATTGTTATCAATCAGCTGACTGTATTAGACATCAAAAACGGCGACTAGCAAATCAGTTGCGCTACTCATATCAATCAATATTTAGTAATTTTTTTTATATAGGATGACAGCAATGTTGAGTATTTGATAGCCACCACAAGCATTATTACTGGATCTACAATCATTCAATCTTTACAAACCATTCTGGAACCACCAGTATTTTAATTTCATATTTTTTTTTACTTTATTATTGATCTGATAAAACTATTCATTAATTTTGGCAGTTTTCCATGTACTGAATTAAATAGGTTTGTTTATTCTGTCCAATTTTCGGTTCGGGGGATTATATCATTCTTGATTCCTTTTGAATGATGAAACTACCTATGATTTAACTTAATTTTCATGTTTACTTTTTGCATTTTTTTGCTGTGATTAAAATTTAATCATATTCTCCCAAAGATTTAATTTCTATTTTAATTTATTTGAGTCTTCATCTGTGATATTAAAATATTTGTATATATGCTTAATTTTACTGTGATTGTATTTATATAAAATCTATATTTTTTCATTACAATTAAATATGTTCCAAAAGTTTAAAGTAAATAAGGGGATTGACCAATGGACTACAAATTAATACCTGAATTGAAATGAGCAGTAATTTAAACTTTTTAACATATTTTTTAATGAGAAAAACTTACATACATAAACCTCTGAAATTTTGATTATATTGCCAATTTCAGAGATCGCTATGTTGCTTGCTAGCCGTGTGTTTAGGCTGGTTGCCCGCCCTGGGTTATGTGCACGCAGCCAGGTATTTTTTTTAATCATCGCAGCTTCTAGTTATTTCAGTTCTGTCCTTTTAGTCATTTTAAAGTGAAGTTGAATAAAGTTACCAACTTACTAGATCTTACTGTATCAAATGCTTTGTGGAAATCAAAATGTTACTAAACTGTTTTTTAGGGTGTAGCTTGCCTGTCAACTAGTTCCCCTTTATCTGGTGACTCAGTCACTCACACTGGTCAAGATTACTCTCCTGATGATCCAAGGTTGTTTATATTTCTTGTTTGTGTTGACTTTAGTTTTATGGTGCATTTGGATGGGATACAATAAGAAGCTTAATAGTTTAACATCAGACACTTTTATTATTCCCTTAACATTTGGGGCTAACATTAAGTCGCAGAATGGAATTAAATGACCACATCTTATTTTTTTTCGTGTGATTTGAATAAAAAAACTGAGTTGCTTGTGGTTCATGAAATTTTTAATAGATTCCGACGTTCGGAGACAATACTAAATTAACATATAATAAGGAAACTTGAAGTGAAATAATAGCTTCAAAAATCGTATTCATTTTTGACAAAACACCACAATTACTGTTATGTTTGTAGAAATGTAAGATTTGAAGTAACTGGTTTGAAGAAGCAAGTTAACAGCCAGTGGGCTATTGATCTAATTGCTCAAGTACCCGTCAAGAAAGTCACAGAATCCATTGTAAGTGAATTATTATTGCTCCGCTACTCATTAGGCACATTTTCAGTTTAAGTAGTGCAGCTGTGCTATAACTTGGGTTTTTAGTTTGATCCGTCAAAGTTACGCGAAATGACTGAAAATTGGCGATTTTCGAACTAAATAAATCATGCTAACATTAGATGAGTTAAATATCTAACGAAAATCATGTGAAGTATTTTATAATCATTAGATACTTTGTATTGTACTTTGAAATCTAGAGTGCTGAATTTTCGTTCAACTTGCTTTAATGTTTTATTTTAAGGTTTCCTGCGATGGAGGCGGCGGAGCCCTCGGCCACCCCAAGATTTATATTAACCTGGACCAACCCGGGGCACACTCTTGCAACTACTGTGGACTTAGATTCGAGCTTGATCACCACCATTAATTTTGTAACTTTTTTTCCAAATATCTTCTTCAATTATTTTATTTTTAAAGTTATTGTGGAAGATATTTTATTTTGTGTTTGCTTGTAGTTTCCATTCTGTCAAATAAATATATAATTTTAATTAATGAATGAGAGGAGTGAATAATAATAGACTTGATACTTTACAGAACTGTAGAAACTAATATGTCTGTGAGCGCGGCATGTTTGCGCAAGTATGGACTCTCTCCAGTTGGCATCAGGATGGTGTCCACCTCGAGACCATGTAAGTTTCTTGTTATCAGGTTGAAGTTTTTTTTATAATTATAATTTCACACTAATATAACATGATTAAGAGTGCTAATAATTATTAATTAATGATAATTTTCTTATTAATGTAAATTTTATCCTTCGTATCCCTACTGAGGCTCCTTTTTAAAAATCATTCCTACTTAAGTTTGGATCTTAAGGAATAGTCAATGGACGATAAATTCAAAATCATACATACTTGATAATAAACAAAATTACCTTTTCTTTATATTAGAATTATTGGTTGAAATGTTTGGAACCAACCAATAAAATTGAATAAAATTACCCATAGTGTTTGAGCCAACGAATATTATATAATAACGTGGTTTAAAAATTGGAGCACCTTTGCATTGTATAAATATACGAGATTGACATAAGTAAAATAAACACGAAAATTATATTTATCTATAATACAAAGTAGAACGATGTCTGTCTGTCCGTCTGTCTGTCCGTCTGAAGCTTAAGATCTCGGTAACCACTGAACCGAATGGGCTCTACTCTTCAGGGAATATACCTACTGGTCCTGTGGTGGTTTTAAGATATTTTCTTGAGGGGTGGGACACCCCTAACCCCCCCCAAAAACAAAAAAATCCCCCCCTTAGGGGAGACTTCAACGTCAAATAAGGTGGTATCATACATAAAGAATTAAATTTAACAAACAAAAACATTTAAAGTGCCACTAGAGGCCTCTAGGGGCGTAGCCGCTAGTAATCTAATATAGAAGATAGATTTTTATGATTAAATTGTTGAGTTGCTTTTCTTTTAATAATAATTGATAAGTTAAAAAAATTCTAAGCAATGACACAATTTTTTGAAGAAAGTCTGCAGGAAATACACCGCTCTAACTGCCGAAAGACCCAAAAGTAGACCCAATACCACCAGTTTCAGTAACAAAAGTGCTATAGGCATCTCAAAATGACATATTAGGGAGTAGAAAATATTTAAAATATTTCAGGTGAAATGAAGAATAGACGATCTGGAGGCTCTGAATTTAGAAAGGAAATTTTACATTTCATACTTATACATTTAGATTTTCCTTTAGTATTATAATAATAAACATATTTTTTTAAATTTTTTTTTTTGCAAAATGATATGTATTTGCCCCTGTTAATCTTAATTTAAATTAATTCTGAAATTATTTTAAAATGTAATAAAACAAGGATGCCAAACAAATTATTGAAGAAGAGAACGCTGGAATTTTCAGAGTTTTGGATATAGGTACTTTTATTTCATAGTCTATACATAGACTTGTATATGTTACTACTTAGTAATGTTTTTTATTGCTTTATGTCATACTCTAATTTTCTTTCTAATGTTGTAACATCTTTGCAAAGAAATCTTAAATGAATAATACAAAGTTTTATCGCATTCACTTATGGTGCTAATTTTGCTGCTAAAACTTGACAATTAGCACATGACTTGTTCATTGATAGAAACACAATTTTTAAAAATTTTATACATACTTACCAATCAAAAATATCATCAGTTCCAGTTAAAATGTTGAAAATAAGAATTAATGTTAAATTTTACCAGGAAAACCTCAGTACGACGATGGTCTACGCCAGAATCAGCGCATGCGCAGAAATCAACAAGATGATAACAAAGCTCCACGTCACACCAAGATGAAACCGGATCAGGATTGGAACAGTGTGTGGCCAGCTGCCAGAACATTTCATCCTGCTGTGGTACCCTTGCCTGTCAGACAGGGAGCTACCCAGCTTAGGAATCAGGTAATTTTGATTTGCTAGATTTGAGCAATAATCAAGTGTTTCCTTTTTATGTATTTTATTTTTTATATTTCATTTGTTGTTGTCTTTGTGAAATTACTTATTTTTCCTACTTGAGATATTGAAATAAAGGAGCTTGAGTTTTTTACTGGGGTTAGTAGTAGTTGAGACATGTATTTTTCTCATATTATGCCTACTTGAGATAGCCTATCGACTTGTTTCCTCTGAAGGAAAGGGGGTAACATTTCGCCCCTCTTTTACATAGATAGCAATTTATTTTTTGTAATTGTTTAATTGAAGAGTGCTAAATTATGCTTTTGTTTTATTCCAATTATCTCTTGCTCTACTAATAATTGTACTGAAAGCTTTGTACAAGAGATATTACCCAACCTTTTAATAAGTTGAATTCAATCTTTTCAAATTTTAGGTTGTGCCTTCCAAATACGGCAACACAGAGCTTATGAAAATTCCAAATTTTCTTCACTTGACACCTCCAGTCATTCAAAAACACTGCGCGGCATTGAAAAAATTTTGCACGCCATTTCCCAGGGGGCTAGACTCTGAGGAGAAAATTGAAAAACATTTCCCAATTCAGGTGCTGTATTTTCTTATTTAACCCTTAAGCAAGTTTTGGAAAATTAAAGATAAGTTTCTCCGATAACTTGGTGTACTAAATGTGTTTTTTCCTCTTGAAAGTATAAAAGGGGTGATTAAAACTGTAATTCTTTTAAAATTTAAATGTAGATGAGCTAACTATGTTGCATTTTGCCTAATCGTTTTGAGAAGTTTTAAAAGATGTATTAAGCTTCTGTAAATTATTGTATGGTTTTCACTCCCTAAAGTTTATGTTTGATTAGTACAGGAATAAACATAAAATAGGACGTTACTAACATCAACGGTTTAACAGATTAAAATAATTAATAGTTTACATGTGATATAATTTTTTTAGGTTACTACAACCGATTATCTAAACTCCGACTCCTCTATAAGAGACAGAAGATCCCGCAGGGTTACCCTCAAGTTTAAACTAGCCAGCCTTCAGTTTGATCATCATGCCAGAGACAAAATTATCAGACTTCTTGGCAACAGGTATTTTGCAGCATATTTGATATTTTTAGTACAATGTCCGCATGTTTTAAGCTTTTACTCTATAGAGCAAATACAACTTCTCTTTTTTATAGAGCAACTTACTTTTTCTACATATACAAAAAAATAACAATACTTAGAGTACCTAGCTTATTCCAAAATTATATTTTATTAGAAATTTATTTATTACTGATTTTGACTGTATGTGTATGCTTTTGCATGTTTCCATCTTAATGACTATAACATAGAATTTATTAGCTAAAAGAAAATCTTTTCATAAATTGCGATTTGTCGACACCGAACTATTTTTTTGAGATTCTATACATGGTGACAATAACTATTACCAACCTATCTTAGAAAACTATTTTCATATTACATCAATAAATTGCACTAATTTCAGGTATGATATTGACAGTGACATTGTAACCCTAGTCTGTGACCGCTGTCCTTACCGCGGTCAAAACCTGGACTACGCCAAGTATCTCACAACCGCCCTCTACTTTGAATCCTGGCGTACGGATGCTTGGGAGCAGAAGGCGTATGACGACCATGCTGAATTCGCCGCTGAGATTAGTGATAAGGGTGAAGTCAAGTATGACGATGCTTTCAAGCAAAGTCTTGAAGA
Source organism: Acartia tonsa (assembly GCA_900241095.1). Lineage (NCBI taxonomy): Eukaryota > Metazoa > Arthropoda > Copepoda > Calanoida > Acartiidae > Acartia > Acartia tonsa. The sequence goes on along the minus strand of LS048824.1, from coordinate 4,091 downwards.
TGTGCTAAATGCCGGAGAGGATGAAGAAACATTGAGAAAGTATAAGGAGGCAGCCAGGAAGTTATTGAAGTTACCAACACAAACAGCAAGTGCACAGATTGTTTAATTATTTGTTAATCTCATCTTGTTTTAATAAATGAAAAATATTAAATTTATTGCTTTATAATTCTGTCTTTTTGAACTTGTGTAACACTATATATCTTTATTATGATGTAATTGCTCAGTCCAATTGAAATATTTTATGGTAATGCTATCAAAATATTTGAAAACTTTCTTCTTCTGAAAAGGGGTTAGATTAAAAGACCCATTTATTGTGTAAATTTGTCGCTGAATACACTTCTTTTTAAATGTCGTCTTTCTGTTAACCAATAAAATATAACGCGGCAAATGCGCTTCAAAACAAATATCGCGCGAATATTTATTTTATACCATTTTTTACGTAAATAATGAAATAACAAGCTACAAGACAAATTTATTTTGTATTCTTGATAATAATAAACTTAAATTTCTTGAAATTAGTTAAGATTTACTAAAATATATGTTTGTTTGCTTCTCCTTAATTCATATCAAAACAATCTTGTTTTGTTTATATATCTTAAAATTCTAGGTTCTCAATTTCAGAGCATAGAAAGTGAGCTGACAATGACATTTGTTGGCTTACTCCCCGAATCTGAGCTGGTAACATTTAAATTAAAGGAAGCCTGCAGGAAATACAACGCTCTAATTACTGAAAGACCGGCCCAATACCAAATTTGAAGCGTCCAAGCTAACTGTTTTGATAGTAGAACTGGAGGCTTCAAATATGGGGTATTGAGTCTACTTGTGGCAGTCTTTTAGCAGTTATGGTGGTGTTTTCTGCAAGCTTCATTAAATAATATTAAGCTAAAGTTTATCATGTCTGTCATTTTAGGTTCATGTTTTTTTTTGTGCAGGGTAAAGCGTTATTTTATCCCATTTCTTTATTCTCGTTGATAAAAAAGAGTTTGTTGTTTCCTTAGTAAAAGAAGCATCTCTTTCGACGGAAAGTGCTGTCATTGTCATGTTTCTCCTAACAAGAGGCTGCATTTTAAATTGGATAGGTGCTTGCATGTAGTATTTTGATAATAACATAATATGTTTGGACTCTTATGCTTTTATTAAGGGAGTAAATAGCCAGGAAAACAACGAAGAAAGTAGCCAACAATCTTCACAACATGTCCTCTCACAAAATTCTAAGCTTAATGAAACACAGTCCTCGATTAACATCAGTAATATTCTTGGTAAGTTAAGTTGAATATGATTTTACTTACTAGGATGAAACGTAATTTGTGACTATATACAGCTAGCAAGATAAACATACAGACAAATTAGTTTTTAAACAGTTGTTTATGGCCATGGGAATAGTCTCAAGAAGTTTTATTCATTTATCTGCCAAATTTATCACATTCAAAGCAATTTTGCATGATTTAAATCCAATTAACCGAGTTATTAGAGATTAAAAGACAGTCAAATGGTTATACAGTGTATTTCTTAATTGGCTAGAGAAATATTTTAAGTTTCTTGATTGTTACAACTGATTTAATGTAATGCATGAGAAATGGTCAATAAAATGATTTTCCCCTCCCTCATTAAAATACTTGGTGCAAAGCCACATTAAAATAAAAACACATGCTATGTAAATTGAAATAAAAATGTATCGTAGGCGACAGCGTTTGTGGTTCGCAGAATTTCTTGAAGGAAGACAACCCTAACACTCAAGAATTACTTCAACAAGAGGTCTGTTATTATGTTTAGTAGCGCAGCTACTTTAAAACTTAAGAATATCAGTGTATGATTTGTTAATTAGCGGATTTTGAAAACTTAATATCCTTAGATTTAAAAATAATAAATACAATAATATTAACAAAGATGAACCAATCAGTTTATTCTATTTTACTTAAATGTTTTGCTTTTATTGGAAATAATTTTTGTTATTTTATTAGGACTACATTAAATTAAGAAACAATGAAGTAAATATTGATGAACTAAAGCCAGAAAAGGAGTTCTTCTCACCTAAAAAGAAGGCGAAGAACAAGAACAAAAATGATGATAAAAGGTAAAGTTTGATTATAAATTTATGGGACATGAAGAATTACGTCAAAAATGATAATTTGGCCAGTGACCTACTCATTACCAACTCTTTAGTCTCACAACCTTTGCTTTTAAGTCCTAAATATGCATGCTTCTGATTTGGGCGTATTTTGTGGCCAAGGTATTTCCCATACCCCCATATTCCCATTTATAACTAGTTATTATTATGCCTTTTCTTTAATATTCACTTATGTTTGGTTCCTTTTCACCCTCCGAACAACTTACGGGCACGTATTCCTTGGGAAAAGGTTAATGGTCTTATTTTACTTTTTGTTTGTAGATTGTATGAAAAATATGCACCTGGTGTCGCCATATTTAATTTCAAACAGGTAAAAACATTTTGATAAAATGAAAATACAACAAATTTGTAGTTGTAGCAAACATCTAACTATTTCAAGATTAAAACAATTCAAATGTAAAAATCTTTTATCTATAAAAATCTCCAGTAACATTATTGCCAAATTCCCATTGTAATCCCCAGATAGGCTTCAAGCTTAATCCTAATATATAAAGTAGTAAGCTTTTTTGTCTGAAGCGAAGGATATCGCTAACCGCTGAACCGATATGGTTCTCCTTTACAGCAAAGCTTATTATAGGTCCTGAAATGGTTTTAGACTATTCTTTTTTTTTATAGATAAGTCTTGGTATGGCTTTTGGCTATTTTTTGCCCTTCCATATCCCTTTGAATATAAGACCCCTACATGCTAGGGGCGCACCCGCTAGTGTACATATAACATGAAGAAATGCTTTGCCCCACAAACAAGAATAACACTTACCATATAATCCTATTATATAAGAAAGTGTTTTTTGTCCCTAGCGAAGGATCTTGCTAACCGTTAAACCGATATGGCTCTCCTTTACAATATGTAGCTTCTTATAAGTCTCAAGAAGGTTAATAAATATTTTTGGGGGATGGTACCACCAACCTCCTAAGTAAATTGAACCTAGAAATAACTTCTAAGCCCCTAGAGGCCTCTAGCAAAAAAATCAAAGCATAAATAGCAAAGATTTAAGTTTTGAAAGAACAACAAAATAGTTAAAACACTAACAGAGTACAGAAGCACAGTAAGGATCTATTTATCATTTTTATAATAGATTTATCAAACTAGATGGTCAATCAGACACAATAATCTGTCAAACTTTAAAAAGAAATTTTTATCAGACGAAGATTTTTGTTTCTATCCAACCCCATATGACTAAAATATGACATATAACAAAAATCCATAAAATGAGCAATTCATTTTTGGAAAATAGAATTTAAGAAATAAATTTTTGTATACCTCATTTATAATTGAATTTAATTAGAAAATTATTGCCCCTTCATACCAAAAGGTGATCGGATTTTTCCTTATTAGTTTATTGAGGTATTGAATGTCTAAATATTTTATATTTGTCATTTTAAAAAGAATGTATTCATTCTACTTCTACTTAAAATTACATTAAGTATACACTATTTGTATTTGTAATCATGAAAAAAAAAACAAGTTAATCATACTCAAATGAGCTAAATGACTTGTTATAAATATGCTATTTATTTAAAATTTAGGCTAAAATTACTTTACCGTTTTTAATTATTAATACATATTGTTAAAAATAATGTTATATCAATTAAAGATTTTTTCTATTGTCGTATTAGAGATCTTTAGTTGTAGACAAATGATGATTGTAGTAAATTCTAATTTACCTCAAACATAAACATAAAGAATGCTATATTTTAACTTTTAAAGCCTAATAGTAATTTATATTCTAAAGTTACCAGGTAGGGAGGGAACACTCTGACTGTATTTATACTTGTAGTTGGTACCCAAAGTTTATAAACAAGTTCTCTAATTCGTTGGCTTAAAACTTTGGGATCTTTAATTAGATTTTAAAACTAAAAGTGTTCGACACTTTTCGGCAGGGTTCGGAAGCCGCGCCTCAGCCGCGCATAAGCCTCAGTTTTAAACCTGCTTGTGAGCAGAAAAAGAAATTTTTGAAAGAAG
>LS048816.1:3133-13510 GCA_900241095.1 Acartia tonsa | reverse complement strand
CGCTGCATCTATACATTTTGCTTTGTCCGTTAGTCCATCTATAAACAAATATACTAATGTAACAGGATGTCTTCTGTACACATGTCCGCTTGGAACAATTTTGGGGAAGTTTTATATTGTTCCTAGAAAGTTTTATGCTATTTTGACAAATTCTGAAATGGATTATTTAGGACTGTATAACTATTCGTAAATGAAAATTATAAAAACATTTTGCAAATGCTCGCGTCGCGCACTTTCAATACAATCATATTACAAAAACAGATGTAAGATTAAACGTTTATCTCAAAGCAATCGTAATTTGATTTGAAAAGCGCTTTTGATTCTATACGACATGTAGCTATAATCCATCATTCTGTCAAAATAATATCAACTACAGGGTGTCTCAAAAAAGACATCATTTGTGTGTCAGTGTGTCCCTTAAAATATCACAAACAGCTGAACTGATAAGGTTCTCCTTACAAAGAAAGCTCCATTTAGGTCCAATTCCGGCTGTCTATATACTTTGGGGAGAGATATGTAAATAGTTTAGAAAAAGAACAAAAATATAAACATAAAAAGAGTAGGTAAATTTGTGAAATACTGTAAAACATTTAGTTTAGGAGAATTTTGATATTTTGATGAGTTTTACATTTTATTAGCGAAATTTCTAATTTGACAACAAATAACACAGGAAAATATGGTGAAAATATAGAAGTAACTTCAGAGTTTTTTAACCACATTTTTATAATACAAAGTATCATCGTAACAAAATAATAATTATTTATCGCATCGAATTGAAGACAGCTGTCCGCGGATATTACAATAAAAAATAATAAGATTAAATCCAGTTTTGTTTGCATCGAGGGGCCAAAGGCCAGGCCTAACAAAACTCGTGTTCATATTATGATTTTTATTATACTATTTGTAGAAAAATGTCTATAATACGGTACATGATTTTTAAATATGACTGAGAACCGGTTCTAATCCAGCGTATATCAATCGGTTTCGAAGCAATAATGGAAAAAAAACCTTACCTCGGCATGCTGTTATTGGCTCTCTCCATGGCGGGCGATGAATTACCGGTACAGTTTTGCCCAACGGCCGACCCGCCGTTACCACCACTAGCACCGCTAATGGACCGCCGCAATGAGAAAAGGCGGGATAGGCGGCTTTCACCGCCACCGGCAAAACTTTCACTCGGTGATACGTCACGTACCGTAGCCTAAAAGAAAAGGTGTTAATTTTTTTTTGCTTTGTCTATATATTTCGTCCCTAGCCTCTAGGGGAGGTTGAAGGAGGTCAGGAAAATAGCCTAAAACCTCCACAATACATTGATAAAGCTTGACTGAAAAGTACAATCAATTCAGACCAGCAGTTTCCGAGCTCTTAAGCTTAAAAAAACATATTTACTTTTTTTTAAAAAAAGGATATTTCAAACCAACTTTACAATGAAAAATTAGAAAATGTTTAGGTATTCTTAAATAAAACTAAAATGTTTTATTGAAAGAAAAGAATGTTAAAAATCAATTAATCAATGTATTTGGGCTGAAAAAGGTCATTTAAGTGTAGTATTACTAGTTTTATACTAGTTTTAGTACCTTTAGGAATTCTAAAAATTTATGTTAATATTTCTCTAGCCTTTATCAGTGTGTTTAATGAAACCCGTTCTCTTTTTAACCTGGATGAATTTTCATACAACTTATGTTATCTCAAAAAAACATTACAACTAGAAACTTAAATCTACCTAATATTACAATTCTAATACCATTGCAATTTTATATCATTTTTTTATCAATCAATAAATTGAAATCAATTTTAATTTAAAAACTTTTAAGTGAAGCAAATTCTCCATAGAAATGTAAAGTAGTTTGTGAAACTTAAGATTTCAACTGAATTTTAAATTTACTTGACATGATAGCTTTTTACTGGTCCTGTCATAGTTTACAGCAATTTTATCTCTCCTCCAAAAAAAGGCAAGCAGTGAAGCCGCTAGTTAAAAATATGCTATGAAATGTTCTTTTGTTACAAAACGACTAAATTTGGCTATGCTTTTCAAGGAAGGTTTTATATACTTTTCTTATGTTTTTCCTCACCAACCTTATTATTATTAAACTTCATGTAGTCATCTCAACAGTTTTATTTCAAATTTTTCTTTCATTTTTTACTTTTTATATAATTTGTTTTTTGAGATATTTTGTTCACCTAATAGAAAATCATTTTTTATAAAAATAATTCTTTTTTCACTTATAAATTAATTGTTGAAAATTTCTAATTTATCACACAAAAAAGTTTAATTTTAAATGGTTCTTAATATTAAAAACCAGTATCACTATCACAAATAATTGTCAAGATATTAGGCAGTAACTTGATATAAGTACTAATGAAACTTTTAATGTTTTAATGTACAAAGACAGTAGGTTAAAACTGAAGAGCTCTCTTTAGAAAAAAAGTCTTTTCAGCAGTTTTTATTTTTTAGTTGTAGGCACTGTAAGCTTACTAATGTTATACGCTATAGGAAATTTACTTACTTGGTGTCTTTTTTATGACACAAAAATATGAAAAATAAACAGCAAATTCAGATTTTTTATACAAAAGAAGTAAGAATAACACTAAAACTTTCCCATTCCTCGAACAGTAATGTCTAAAAGACTTCATAATTTAGGAGTTTTAAAGGAACAAAAACATTAAAAAAATTTGCTAATATGTAATGTTGTATTTATTGTATTGATACCTATTACTTAAAGTGTTTTTGTGTTTGAGCTAAAATTTAAATTTACCTAGGCCTATTATTGGAAATGTAATACATGTTAAATCATACAAAAAATCATTGTAATTCTGTGATTATTAGAATATTGTTATATTGTAGATACTAGTTTTATTAGTTTACTTGAATGTTTAATCAAATTTCGACGTAGATATAAAAAATAGGTAAATAATGCTATTATTTATGCAATAAGAATTTTATGTGAACTCAATGCTGGGGGTTAAACATAAAATCATTTTTACTTTTTTGTTGGGTAACCCATCTTTCCCCCCTACTGACCCTCTGCTAACCTAACCCCCACAGGGGTAAAGTCAAGCTGGGGGGGAAGTGGTCAAAGGATAAAGAAAGCAGGGTACATGTTTAAGTCAGTTGCTCATCATTTTTTCATTTTTTTCTAAAGCGATTGACTGTTTAGAGTTAGTTAGCCCTTTCAATTACGTTGCCAAGGTTGTGCATGCTGGTAGGCTGATAACATTTCACAGCGCGCGTTAAGCTATGGGTCAAAAATAGATGCTTATTAAGTGGAGAAAAAATATAAACTTTTCTATCGACCAAACCTACTATTTCTTTCCTCCATAAAAGCATTTTATCATTATAAAATATAATTATTAATCACGTATTAGCGTTTAATTTGATCGATGGAAAATTTGAAGCATCATTCTTAAAACGTGAAAGAAATGAAAATAGTCCATTTTTTTGCGCAATAATGACAACCTAATTAGAAAACTTGTACACACAACCTTGAAACTTATACTCTTTCTCTCTGCGTGTGGCGCGCTTGTCTGCGTGTGGTGCGTTTGTCTGCATGTTTTTGTCCTATTATGTCTGTATGTCTGTCTGTCTGTCAGTCCGTCTGTCATGTACGTAATGTTGGCGGTCAAACTTAGTTCCTAATGCTCAAAGTCCAAAGCTAACATTTTTATTTTAAACATATTAATGTATTATTTTTGTTAAGCTTATTCTGATTATAATTAGCAGCGATGCCACTCTAGTCATGATACCTTTTGTATGTCTGTACATTGTTATCTATAATACAAAGTAGCTTGATGTCTGTCCGTCCGTCTGAAGCTTAAGATATCGATAACCACAGAACCAATCGGATTCTACTCTTCAGGGAATATACCTACTGGTCCTGTGGTGGTTTTAGGCCATTTTATTGGGGGGTGGGAGACCCCCAACCCACCCCCCCCAAAAAAATAAAAAAATCCCCCCCCCATTTTTTTGTAGAAGATTTCCTTGGTCCTTATTTTTTTTTACGAATTTCACCTTAACTTTTTTTTATCATCTCTTGGGGCACAGCCCCTAGAGGCTAGGGGCGAAGCCGCTAGTACTTAAATAAAATGACGGCTATTCCTTGTTTTTTTTATGTTTGAATTCTAGCCATAGACGAGGGTAAAAATATTTCTCTGCTACTATGTCAGGTGTATGATATAGTCATTATTAGAAAGATTTTAGGAATGCCTTGGTCTCATGTAGGCATATAACTTTTATACCATGAACAGGAAGCAGCTGATTGTGCCTATAAAATGACGATATACAATACAAATGACCAATGATAGACAAGTACATATTTTACCATTGGTTAATTGAAATTAATACTGGCCTATCATTGGTAATTTGAATTGCATGACGTCATTTTTTCTAGGCAGTATGAGCTCCTTCACAGTTAGGAATTACAGACAAATATTTGTTTGTATGTAATAGTCTGTATAAAAGCTGCCTGCAACCAAATTCTACTTTAAATTAGATGTTATAAACTATTCTCTATGCTAATGCCAATGTCGTATGGGTGAGTTGAATCTGGACTGAACAGTCAACTTGTCAACTCAAGGCCAGACTCTTGGTCCTTCACCTCATACCCTTGGTACAGTAGATTACAGACAACCAACTCTCTGTGATGCACTACCTTTGTCTGAGAAGTCCTAACTGTGCATGGTAACGAGTTGCGCCTGTTTTGGGCCAAGGCATTCCCCCCACTCTAACTATTTACGTCGTGCATCTGACATAGTAGTAGTGGGAACCATTATTAACGTCTTTAGTTGGACCGAGATTCGAACCTAACACCTTCCCGACGACGAGCGGATGCGCTACGTGTTGAGCCACGGTCGCGGGAACTATTCTCTAAGGAATTAATAAGTTATAAGTTGATTTAAACTATCAGAAAATAAGATATTGAATAAAAATAGTTTTTTAAAAGTTAAGCTCGGTTTTCAAATAATTTAATAATTTAGTTTTTCTGAAATTTATTTATGAACAATAGTAAGAAAATTAGAACATATACCTAAAGAGTAAATTGTTTGAATTTTTAACGTAAACCTAACTATTTCAAAACGTAAATAAAATAACAAGGATGACAATATACATAGATAATTATAATTCTGTTAGTGTATAAAATATAATAATGTTGTACTGTTTCTTTATTGATTGCAATCATAGCATGCCTACCATTATATTAAATAAACTTTTCCGATTTGTTTTATTATTAAAATGATGTATTAATTTAAAGTCAAAAGAGTATCCGAAAAAGATATGGCTATTGTAAAACCAAAAGATATTTAACGGTTTTTTTAAACGTTTTTTTGACCTATTGTCACTTATTCTAAAACCTTTTTTGGCAGATTATTGAGAATCAATTTAATCATACGAAAATCTGTACATGTCCCTATTCAAAAGTATAGACGTACGTACTACAAGAATTTACTATATGCATATTTTCGATGATTTATTGTTTCTTTGACTTAAACAGTGCGTTTGATATTTTACTATGAGGATTTCCATATTAGATATGTTTAGTTGGATAAATAATAGGAAAACAAAGATAAAAAGAAGGAAGCCCCAAAAGTCTTATAATAACGTTTTCTTATTCGTTGGCTTAACGACCTTGGGGAATTTTAATAAACTTTGATTGGTTGGTTGATTTACTAAAGTTTCCAAGCGTTTTAACCATTTATAGTAATCTTATAAAGAAGGTGCAATTTTGTGTATGATCATTGGGGATTTACATCAATTTATCAGCCATTGTTTTATCCCTTTAGATCCTTGATTCTGATGCCAACAAAATCAAATCTTCTGTTATAAATAAATGTTAATAGCTGTTAACTTGTTATTGTTGCGCTACGTATGGCCACAATTGATATAATCTTACCTTGATATCTCTCTCTGAAGACCGTCTAATAGACCAGGATTTGGAGTCGCGAAACTTTTCTCTGATGGACCGGGTCGACAAGAAATTAAGGCCTCCAAATTCATCCCTAAAAAGGTTAGGTTAAGTTACGAAAGTCACTAAAAAACCCTGCAGGGTTAATTTCCCACAGGGTTAGCGGCATATAAATGTATTTTAATAAGTATAGAAATATTATTGACAGAAAAGTTAGAATCAAACCTCTTTTAGGTGCTATAAACCTTTTCTTAGAATGAGGGAAGGTAGTAGCTTTGCAGTTTAAACATACAACATTAAAATAATACCTATGTAATAAAAAAATCTACATTCATTAGGAAAATACGAGGGGGAAAACTAAAATAAGGAACTCATTCATTAACAAGGATGATAACATGCATATGAAAGCTTATAATATAAGAACACTTTTGTTTATTTTGAATTATAATAAACTATCGACGGCGCCCCTAGCATCTAGGGGCTTTAAATTCAAAGGGTTATGGAAGAGTAGAATAATAGCCTAAAAACACACTAAGACCTATTTTTAAAAATTTAATAGTCTAAAACTATTTCAGAGCCTATAAGAAGCTGCACTGTAAAGGAGAACCATATCGGTTCAGCGGTTAGCTATATCCTTAGCTACAGACAAAAGCAAGGTTAATAATTTATATAATAGAATGAACAAGCTTAAAAATTCAAATAAATATTATTACAACTCCCAATGAACAAGACTAACCGAATTTAAACAAGGAAATCTTATTAATATCCATCTTTATAAAAAGAACATATAACCGTATAGTATAATTTTGCAGTTGCTTGAATATCAAAATAAGCTAATATTTATGGATTACTAATTTACGTACAGATTAAATTATAGGTTAGCATCGCTGCCGTTCAAAGCGGCCATAAAATGTCTATGTTTACAAAAATTATCTAACAAATTATTTACGTTGCGAATTTAGACAATTTTTTAGGAGATTTACAAATTTTGCAAGTAGTCTCCCAGATACCCCACTGTCAGTGCTGTTATTTTATCAACATAATAAATTTAGTAATATGCCGTTATTATATTAAACTAGTAGACAAATATCATATCAATGTTTCTACAATTACATTTCTTATAATTATACATTATATAATTTAGCAGTTATAGGCTCCGCAGGGCAAGGGCTTCCCTAAGTGATTAGGTATAAAGAAAAAAAATTGTTTGAAATTGTATGAAAAAAAAGGAAATGTAACTTAGAGGCGGGAGGAGGGAGAGTGATTTTGGATACTCTTTAGCTATATTATGGATTTGTAGTTTTTAAAGGGAAAGATTAAATAAACATTAAAATAGAAGAAATTAAAATATTCTACTATGTATCTTTTCATCTTATTCTTTATCTATTCAAATTATTATACAATCTTTCTAAAAATCTAATTTAAAATTATCTTTATTAAAAATCTATTTATTTATCCGATTTCTTACCCAACTATCTATCCATCTAACTTATTTACAATCTATCAATCTAATTTAAAATCTTTCTAACCAATATACTAACAATTTATCTATCCATCTTATTTATTAACAATCTATCCATCCATCTTATAAGCAACCTATCTATCTAATTTGTTTGCAATCTATCTATCAAATATTCCATTTTAATTTTTTTGTAAACTCTAATTATAATTAAAATCTATCTAATTATTTATCTAACTTGCATATCTATAATTATATATAACTATAAATCTGCCAAAAAATTTTCAATCTTTCAAAATAACATTGAAATACCTATCCTTTCGTCCATTGATCAATGCATCCTTTATTAATCTTTATTTAAAAAGATTCTCATGTAATCTAGTATTAAATTCCAACAAATACTTTATTTCAAAAATATCTTCACTCTTTTCCTGCTTAAGTCGGAACTCTAACAAGAACAAATATGATCATAATTAGTATAATTAGTCAAGGACATTTTAAAGCAGGTTATGGACATTTTGAAACAGTGTTCAATTTATGAAACATTATGATTAATACTAATACAATCATTATTAATGGATAAATATTTTAAAAATCTGTCAATCAACAAGGTAGTATGATTCAAAAACTATACAACTAGCACCGACAGGGAAACTGCATCCGAAAAAAATCTTTTTTCTTGGTAATAGTTATCCATCATATCGTATTATATACAGATTTCCATGTATATAAAAATAAAAAATCATAAATCAAAACTAGTTTTGTTAGTCCCATAGGTCCAAAGGTCAATGCTAAAAAAATGGGTATTACATTTTTTAATTTTAATATGTGTGGAAAATTGTCTGTAATAAGATGCTATTTATGAATTCAGTATGGATAAAAACCGGTTTTTGAAGCCATACTGGAAATTTAAGATGATATTTTATTTAGATTCCAGTTTAATATAATATAGGCAAAAATATTAAATACCTATAATCTGATAAAAATGGTAGAAAAAAATCCTACCTTTCCAAAGCTAAGGATGATTCCATTTTTATTTCTATTCTACTATCACAATTTGAGTCTTAAATCATTTTCAAAAATAACAAAAATAAAATTATCTATCTACCAAAATAAAATGGAACACATGATAGATAGATACTGCAGGCTGCTGCCAGCTGCTTCCAGGTGGCTGCTGGAGGGAATCTGGATAGTGACTAACTGTCCGTCCTCTGTAATATTCAGTTAAAACCAGGTAGATTATTTCTCTTGGGCTAATTTCTTTCTCTCTCTCTTTCGGTCTCTATTTTTCTTTTTGATTTACACACCTTTCTCTCTCTCTCTCCCTCTCAAAGTACCTTATAATTTCTCTCTATTTGATTGCTCTTTTAATCTATTAAACCTTTGATTTAAAATTTCTTTTTAACTGTCTGGCCCTCTCTCTCCTTCACTCTCTCACTCACTCTTTATCTCCCCTTCCTCTCTCTCTCTCTCTCTCTTTATTTCTCTTCCGCTCTCTCTCTCTCTCACTCACTCTTTATCCCCCCTCTCCTCTCTCTCTCTCTTTGTTTTTCTTTCGCTCTCTTTAAGATTTTCTAAAGATTTTCAATATTGATCGTTTTAATTCAAGATTTCATTAATTTTTAATATATATAATTAGCTACTCTATAGTTCGAACTGTCCGTCTGTCCGTCAGTTTTGTGGGTAACGTTATTTCATTTGCTGCTATTCAAAATATACGGCTGATTTTTTTGGTGAAGATTCCCATCCCTATACCAATGAGCATCTAGTTAGTAGCAATATATATGATTTAAATTCAAATTTGACAAATAACCACTTAAAATTTGCTCCAAATATAATTTTTTTTACGACTATCCATGATTTTTTTGTACTTCGCTACTTATGGATTATTATTTATTTCTCGCATCGTATTATAAACAGCTTTCCGCGGATATAGAATGTACAAGACACGGGCTAAAAAAACTGGTTTTAATCTCATGATTTACATTTTTATATTCGTAGAAGGCTGGATTTAATTCGATGCTAGACATAGTTTTTCGTATGGATGAGAACCGGTTCTCGTATTCATTCGAATCCGGTGGATAGGAACCGGTTCTCATCCATACGAGAAAAATTATTATTGATTTCTTGACTATACCTGCTAAATGATTATATTTATCGCTTTTCTACTTACATAAGGCAATCCAATATCTTTAGAAACACTTAATATGAAGAAAGAGTAAAGCTGAAGTAGATTTTAAGAGAGATTATATAAAATTACATTATCCTAAGGTATAAAAGTATACAGGGTGTCTGTTTGTCTATATGTCTCTCTATCACTCTTTCAGTCTGTCTTTTAGGACCTTTCTTATATATTAAAGTAACAGGATGTCGTTCTGTTTGTCCTTCTGTCATTTTTTTGTCCTTCCGGACGAAGCTTAGGATCGCCGCTGGACCGATTGGGCTTTGCTTTTCAGGTAATATACATTCAGCTCATACAAATGTGTCAAACTTTTTTCTTTTGGGATAGTACAGTTCCCTCCCCCTCCCCCCCAGGACAAGAGAACTTCAAAAATGTGGGGTAGGGGATGTTATGTATCGAGGGAGTTGACAACAGGCTTCTGTGGTGAAAAGATAAGTGATGACGAACCCCTTCCCGTACGTCCCCAAATTAAATCAATTGAAATATGATTACGTTACCTATTCCTATATTCTCAAAATCACATAACTAATCCTATTCTGATCCGTTAAAAACTTTTATTAGGGATTAATACAGTATTATCTTTCACATAGACATAAATATACTTTTTAAACAAGAACAATAAGGTCCATAAGTAGCGAGAAGAAATGTTGTACCCATAAAACGGGCACAATTTGTTTATTTTACTTGTTAGGACTTAAAGACAAATGTTATACAAAAAGGAGTTTGACTAATGTAAAAATCTTACCTATCAAGGATTTAATAATTTAAAAAATATATTTTTCTTCATTATCTAAAAGATGTTTTTTATTCCAGTGCACACGCATGCTGTAGTTGTT
>LS048814.1:3737-14333 GCA_900241095.1 Acartia tonsa | reverse complement strand
CCTAGGACAACAAAGTACAATATTATAAGCAAAGCAACTCTATAATCAAGTCCTAAAAATGTAAGTATGTCAATAAAAATTATCCTGTATCAAGACGTTTTTCACAATTATGCTTTGACTCTTATTAATTTATATTCTGATTATTCAGTTCTGACACTATACAAGTGCTAATGTTCGTTTGTCCTACCGTTTCAAAGCTTCGCTTTTATAGATGTTGTCATCCTTGTTTTTTTTTTATAAATTCATTACTAGAGGTTGTCATGAAATTGTAAATCTTTCATAACTTGAAATGTCTGCTTGAATCTATTGGTACTTTATATTCATACTAGCGGCTTCGCCCCTAGCCTCTAGGGGCTTTGCCCCAAGAGAAAATTAAAAAAAAAGTACTACTGGTGCTGCCGCCAGTAGTTTTATGTGAACTAACTTGCCCAAAAGAAAGAAATTGTGGAAAAATAGAAGAATAGAATCCGATTGGTTCAGTGGTTACCGAGATCTTAAGGGACAGACGGACAGACAGACATAGTTCTACTTTGTATTATAGAAAAACCTAAATTTAATCAAATTAAATTGTTCAAATATGTTCAGATAAATGTTAATTGTAAACTTTTAAAATATAATATTACTTTCTATGAAAGTAATGAAAAATTATCAAAGGTTATATTAAAATCACTTGAAGGTTATCCATTTTTTTTCAAAATACAAAAATTCAAGTTTTTAGGCCAATTTTAAAGAGTTAGATAAATTGTTAATATCTACCATTATATATCTACCTTTACAGTTGGGTGCCTTAGCAGTTACCTCCTTAAATATTTTGTTAAAGATAATATTCAAAAAGATGTCTAAGAAAAAGATCAGAGTTTTTAAGATGTATGTAGCGATAAATATTTGGTTCAATGAAAAGAAGTAAAAAATGACATTTCTTGTATTTTTGTTTTAAAGGTCAGACTGTTTATTGTTTATTCTATACTTAAATTTGCGTCAATTTTGAAACAATTGTCAAGCATAAGTTTCACATTTTATAGAAGTTATCAATATTTTAAAAATTAAAAGAATGATACATAAAAAGTTTCTTCATTCCAACCGCAAACGTAATTTTTAAGACTGTTTAAGAGATTATGCCATTAAAATAAATTAAACTTTAACCTTTAAATATTTTTTTGTCAAAAACACTCTACTATTTTTGTTATTTTGCTTTTCCCATTATGAAATAATATGAAACTGAAAAAATATTATAAGTTTATAAATCATTATAATATATTTTATAAAATTGTCCTGTATTGCTTTTGGCATTTTTAAGGCTTTTAGCAAACTATACATTTTTACTAAAAAAAGCAGAAGAACTGAAATGTTAGAGTGTCACTAAAACTAATTAAACTAGGAATCAGTTGGGGAGACTGATCAGGTATGTCAACAGTTACAACACAAACAAATATATAATTGAACATTAAACTCATTTTTTATTCCATCGTTTATATTTTTTTATTAGAAAATGTTTTTTTTTAGCAGATAATTATTTTTTTCTAATTGATTAATAAAATGTTTTAGATAAAAATATGATTTTAATTCTTTTAAACAGCTTGTATTTAATTTAGTAAGAAACTAATTATTTGCTAAAAATACTATAGTTGAATTTTTGGACATAAAAAAAATTTTTATACTTTAACGTGTACATTTTGTATGAAATATGAAAAATTAAAAGATATTAAAATCAAAACTGTTCTTTTGATAAGTATATTGATTAATCTGCCAAAATTTGGGATGATAGATTGTGAAATAAAAATTTTGATTTATTTGAATTGATAAGAGACAGTCAGTATTTTTGTAGACAATGATATATGTTTAAAAAGCAAAGTTATTAATTTAGAGAAATATGTGTCAGGTTTCAAATATAAATCCAATAATTGAGGAGTTTGCATGCTCAACCTAATTTTAAGTACAAAGAAATGAAGGAAGTGTCAACTGTCATAAACAGGGAATCATTTCATTTTAACACTAGCGGCTACGCCCCTAGAGGCCTCTAGTGGCACTTTAAATGTTTTTTTTTATATTTAAAATATGTTTATGTTTGCGTTGAACTCTTTCTAAAATCAAGAAACGTAAAAAAAAATTCGATTTTTTGTGATTTCTCTTGGGAGGGTGGTGGTACCCTCCCCCAAAATAGTTAAAAACCTTCCTGGGACCTATGAGATCCTTTCGTACAGACACACAGACAAACATCCTGTTACTTTAGTATAAGGATAACATTTATCTTTTTTGATAAAAGTTAGAAAATATTGAACATTATTCAAATATGTTTATTGTTGTTGTATACTGTTAGTAATTTTAATGATATTGTTTCTGTAAGTACATTTGTAGTTTTGATATAATGAAATAGATTTTTAGGTGTACATTGTAGGGTATTATTTTTTTTCGTCTTTTAATTCTATTGCTCAACTATGACTTGAGCAATTTCAATTATTTTATATCTTTCACTTTTGTCATTTTTATTATATCTTTAAAAACATAGACATTAAAATAAAAGAAAAATGAACAAAAACTATAATATAAATAAAAGGGTTCATATTTTACTTAAAAGGTCACACAATTATAAATTTCTTCATTATAAAGAAATAATTTGAACTGCAGTTTCTTTTTCTAGTTATTATTCAGATTACGATATTTGTATCCTGTTTGTTGAACCCAACTGTGATACAAAATTCTGAGATTTTCTTTTCTTGTATTCATTCGAAACCGATTATAATCCAGTGGTTCTCAGCCATACGAAAAAACAATGTCTAGCATCATATTATATACGAATATAAAAATATACAATCATAAGATTAAAACCAGAGTTTTTTGCCGGTGCCTTCGGCTCCTTAGGGCTAAAAAAACTGTTTTTAATCTTATAATTGTACATTTTATATCTGGAAAAAGCCGTTTATAATATGATGCAAGAAATAACTATTCATCTTAAACATGGTCTTACAGTAATATTTAATATCTATGCATTAAATTTAATATTGACTTTTTATCAACCTGATTTTTATATTTTCATGTGATATATGTCATGTAAAACTTGTTTTGTCAGGAAGAGGAATCTGACGACCTTCCAAACACAGAGGCTGAAAAAATGGATGAAATACTAAAGTGTTTAAGGTAAAACAATAATATTAGTTGTTCATAGATACAGATTGTTTCATGTTTTCCTCTATAATTAAAGTAGAAAAAATAAGTTAGATGTTGACTCATTGATTCATTTGGTTCAGATATATTTGTAAAACATTTAACACTCTGTATTTCATGAATAGTGTAAATATTTTTTTCCCAAAAAAGCTCAAGATAATTTTTAATCATGATTTTTGGATTATGCAAAAATTATTAATCAGTTAAACAGGACGAACAAAGATTTATTTTTTAAATAAATTAAAGATTAACTTATTATACCAACATATAACATGAAATTTTAAATTGTACTTTATTCTTTGTCTGTACTGTTAACTGTCTTTTTATTATGATTTTACGCAATCTTGGCAATTTTTCAGAAAATAATTGTCGTTTTGACCTTCAATATTCAAATAAAAAAACTTTTCAGACAAATCAGTTTTAAGCTTTCTTTAAGAAATAACTTTACAAATAATAAAGAATTTAATGAATGACATTTAAGTTTTTGTTTTAAAGACTTTTATTTTCTCATAACAATCTTGTATTCAAATTTCGAAACTTTAAAACTTATTTAGTGTCATGACTTTTTTTAGCATCAATTCTTTTTTTCTTGCTTAGATTTTTCTTTTTTAGCTGAGCTTTTTTAGAGTGGCATTGTTGAAAATGATGTTTTGATAATGATTGTTCAATTTTGCCTCAAATTTTCATTATTTCTTACATTTTTTTATGCTTGATTTATTTATTAACAGATTATCAAACACTATCTACTTTATATCCAGATTGTACAAATTGCAGCAAATAATTGTTAATTACAATTTGAATAAAAAATTAGTGAAGTGTAGATCTGAAAATCTGAAACCAGGAAGGGAGAGGACAATGTTAGATTGAAAACTTTACCCCAATTATTTTAAACTTCCAAAAGAGAATTCTACCCTGTTTTGTGAAAAAAATTAAGTTGGAAGATTTTTTCTTTCATTGTCCTTTACCTGATTTTCTGGTAACCCTTGTGTGGTATGATTGTACAGGGGCCTGGGTGGAGAGATCTCCCTCCTTCATGAGACATTGGATGATATCTCCAACTCTAGTAGGTATGCAAATCTATAGCATTAAACTCTAGTAGGTATGCAACTATATAGCAATTAACTCTAGTAGGTATGCAGCTATAAAGCATGTGGCTTAAGAAAGTTTGCTACTTTTGGTTTAAGCTTTAGTAGGTATGCAACTAGAAAATGTATCTCACCTAGGTATGCAACTCTAGAGAATGTATCTCACCTAGGTATGCAACTCTATAGAATACATCTCAAAAGGTTTGCTACTTTATAGTAGACAAGCAACCCTATAATACGCCACTGTAAAAGGCCTTGTAACAATAGAGCATGCAGCTCCTATAGATTTGCAAGTAAAACATGGCTTCTGCTTTAATTTTAAATTGTTAAAAAAATTGTATTCTAAAAAATATTAGTTCCCTCAACCTCCTAAATTTTTTGGCCCACAATTTTATCATGATAAGATATTTTGTCTCTTTGTTACATAAGATCCTTGAACATCTTAAATGTACTATTTTTTTATTCAAAAAAAAATTCAGATGGATTCAAGCTATTCTACAATTTACTTTTACTTTTCGATTTTTTTATCAAATCCTGAACATATTTGTTAATTTTACCTTAATAGGTATAGGTATAGTTTAATTTAGGAGCATGAAAGAGCAATGAAATTGAACAAAGGCGAATATTTTATTTCTATTTTCTTTTAATTGAAAGCAATTATTGAATATATGTAAATTATTAAAAGCTAAAAAAATCCTATGTAAGCAAAAACATTTTTGTGATAGACTTCTTATTATATAACTTGAAGAGCAACACTAAATTTATCTGTCCTGAAATTTAATTCTGAAATATTGAAAATTTTTCAAAAAAGCAAATATACAAAAATATTGATAAATTTAATGATATCTGCATAAATAAAAAGAAAAAAAAATGCTGTGTTTTAATTCTAAATATTGTAGATTTAATTTACTTAAAATTTGATGTAGTAGTTTTATAGATTTTCTATAATGCAAATAATATATTAGCAAACAATTTGTAAACTAAGAGACAGTGATTGCCGGCAGTGGGCATGCTTCTTTGTTTTTAGTAGCGAAGCTGTTCTATGATTAGGGTCCGTCCGTACGTATGGAACAGATAGCTTTTTACGCTAATTTAGGCATATTAGAATTGTCCTATTGATTTCAAACTTTGTATGGTGATTGCTGTAATAGTTAGGTACGAGTTAGAAAGCGTAGCAACTCTAAAATCGTTACCAGAATGTCCGTACGTCCATTTTAAGCATGTTGCTTTTTTAACTCTAAAAAAAAACTATTTTTATGTCATAAAATTATCCGATTGGTCTGATTTTTGGAATACTGATTACTTGGACAACAAAGTACATCGTTACAAGCGAAGCATCTCTATAATCAAGTCCTAAAAAAGTCCTGAAACAATATCCTGTATTTAAGAAGTTTTTCCACAGGTCTATTTGCAATTTTGTTTCGTTTGACTTTAATACATTCTGACACTCTACTCAAGTGTTAATGTTCATTTGTCCTACCGTTTCAGAGCTTTGCTTTTATGGATGTTGCCATCCTTGTTATTAATTTTAAATAGTGGCAGGTTCTGGCTGCAGCATTTGCTCATAAACAAGTCAATTCTCAGAGTTGTTAATTTCAAATTAATTTCAAAATTATTCTTTATATTTTTAGCTTCCAAAAAATCATTCTTTTTTTTTAACAAACAAATATAAAATTTATAAACTTATCTTTACCTCTATCTGGTATTTCTGATTGAACAAAATGTGTATAAATGTACAATATTGATTAATTTTTAATATTTATTTTTAGTATTTAATAGAATTTTATTACTATTGAAATGTAGATAGAACAAGAGAAAAGTAAGTTCTTAAACACAAACAAAAAAAGATTCTAAATATAAATTGTTTTAGACTTATTATGATTTTTTAGGACAATGAAGACGGATGTTGATGATATTGGAAACAGGTTGGAGAACATTGAACTCAATCAGGAAAATAACACAATTTTTTTTTTACAAATATAGATCCAAATATTATGGATACTTAAAGTTGTAGTTCAAGAGAACAACTACTTTTTTCAAACCTTTTTAATTTCTATAATAAATTTTTGAGTTTCATCTATTGAATTTTATTTAAATTTATCCAAAAAAATGTGCTAATTTTCTGCTAGGATAAATTTGCCAAAGAGATGAAAGCTGCAGCAGAGGTAAATAAATAAAGTTTTAAATATACTTTTTACTTTATACTTTTACTTTGTATCTGAAATTGTTTTATTGAGTCATATACTGACAAAACATTAAATATTATAAGCAATTAAATCACAAGATGGAAAAAAATATATTTAGCTTTTAGCCAGGGGTATCTTTTCTAACAAATCCTACAAAAAATCACGGAACCTTTTAAAATTTTTTACAAAAAATCATGAAATCTTTTAAAGTGTTTCATTTAACTGGAGAGGGGTGGGTAAGAAAGGGACAAAAATGGGAAGGGGGTTGTGGGGAAATTTTCCATTATAATTGTTTGTCAGAATATCATTCTCTTTTCCCTGGCTTTTAGCCTAATTGAATCAACAAAAATTATTTAGTTCTGTAATTTTATTTTCCTATCCTCGACAAACTATCTATAATATGATGTGATAAATATTTATTAGAAGTTTTATATTTTTAAGTAGAGTATTTTTTCATACATATAAGCATGACACTGCTTTATACATAATGAAACATAGATAGGACAATGAACATTTTGAACATTAGCATAGTGTCCTTATATATTTTAAAGGGGGCTATCCACGAACAAGAACAAGTGATTCTAAGCACCTACCAGCATTAATTCTAAATGTTATTTAGGTGAATATACTAGGGTTATGTTTGATATTGTTATATCAATTTAAAAAATTAAGTTTCACCATTATTTTCTATGAATAAATCAAATGCTGTAAATAATGAAAGTACTCTAATGAAACTGTTAACAATATTACAAGTTACCATCCCTTTATCTAAATTAACACTTTTCATTAGAAATGTTTACTTTTGTGTCATAGCAGTTTGAACTCAACAAAACATTCGATGATATATAGTAAAAAATTCCTAACATTTTGAAGCTTTTTTCATATAAAACAATTGTAAACCTTTTTTTTAAAATTGATATATTGATATTTAACATAACCTAGTATATTCACTAAAAAAACATTTAGAATCACTACTGGAAGGTGCTTAGAATCACCTGCTCTCGTTCGTGGATAGTCCCCTTTGATTTTTTTTCTTTTGGCTAAAATGTGACATTTTTCTACCAAATGCAAAAGTAGTTCTATTTACCACAAAATTCAAGACTAATTTTGGTTTTATTATCAGCTTTATATTAATTTCTGTTTGTTTTTATTTTTTTAGTCGTGGGTAAGTACTTATAATGTATAATAAATAATTAATATAAAAATAATATCAATTTTGAAAAAGAGTGAAATCCATTGTAAATCATTAATTAATTTTACCTTTTAATTAAAAGGACACAATGGAAGTATATTTGAATTAATAAAAAAAATATAACTGGCATAAAGTAGCTATAATTTGAAAAGATGCATGTTTTTTAAGCTTTCTAAATAAAGTTTTTTTCATCATTTCAAAATTAAGATATTCTTTGTTGATTTCCATTGCTAGAAAAATAATCCATAATCAATTAAATAATTAAATTCTTTTTTTTTGTTTGATAATATTATTATTTAATACTTTTTATTTTTTATTTAGGATTCAGAAGTTATTCACAGTAAACTAGATGACCTGGGTGTCAAATGTCATGAAATTAGGTAACAATTTGTCAAAAATGTTAAACAAGAATAAAAATATTTTCAACTTTAAAAAAAGATAAAAAAAAATAACTAAAAAAATGTCATAGTTAGATTTTTACATTTCTTTTTAAAAGAATATGCAGAGAAAAAATTTTATTGCAATGTAAATGATTATCATTACAATTTAAAAACTAAATAAAGAGAGCTCTACACTTAATAATATAATTTTAAATTTACTGCAGTGGATCTTATGTATTATCACACAAGTAGGCACTTCAAAATTGGACGTAGCTTTTGGACAAAACTTGCAAATAAATCTTTGTAAATGTCTCCATAGAACATTATTTGAACAGAAGCTTTATTGTGAAGTTTAAATTTGTAACAGAATTATTTGGTTTCAGTCTCTACCTAATCCATATCATACTAAAGATTGTAAAAACAAGAGTTTTCAGATTGCAAACAAAATATTTAAGATAGCAAATTTGATTAAATGGAATAATGCACAACTCCCCCCCCAAAAAAACAAAATTTTGTGGAAATATATTAGAATATCACCCCCTCCCCCCAATCTTTAGAACCTAATTTTTACCCCTCCCACCAAAAAAAAAGCTTTGACGTCCATGTGTGAGACTGGTATATCAATTTATTTATTTTAGGCAATTAGCTGGAGCCAAAGCTATGGCTGAGGGTAAAAGTGCTTCAGCTATTCTGGTCAAAAATCCAGCTCCGCCTCCAATTGGTAGAAAAGGGAGGGGAGGAAAAGGTATGTTTTTATTTTTATCAGTAAAATAAAAGACAATTAAAAAAGAATTGATTTACACCATATAACTTTAATGGTCCTAAATATTCATGAATATAAAAAAAGGGCCTAAAATCAAGAGTTGTATTATAAAAGGGGTAAGGAAGCAAATGATGGATCAAATTGTGTTAAAGTAGAAACATCTATAAAGAAATTGAGAGTGTAGTCCCTTTCGTGGCAACGCTCCTTAACACTGCGGGGCCAATTACATAACCCTGTGGGGCAATCACATAACCCAACAAAACCTAACCTAACCTAAAATAATCTATCAAAAGCAATTTTAAAAATACGACGAAACGCCCCTTAAGGGGCGTTGCCACGAAAGAAACATTTCATAAAAGAATCATTACCAGGAGAACCTTTATGTAGAAAAGGACCTACAGATAAGAGTTGTTAAAAAAGGGGTAGGAAACAAAGAATACAGAGTAATTTGTAAAAAATATATTATTTTTAATTTGAACTTTGAATTTTAATTACACATCATGTACAAACTTATTTAAAGAAAAAATATAATTATCATTTCATTAAACTTTGAATTTAAAAATCATTGATTACAAATTTAGATTTTAACTTTTTGAAAACATTAAATTTTCTTAGTTTTTTTTTGCTGGATTGCGATGCATAGATATGTATTCTATAGAAAAATACCTTGCAGTTATATACCTACACGATTAGAGGGGTATGGGGTTAAATAACTGTATGTCCCCTTCCCACGGAACCTGTGCCGACTTTCAATTTTGTCTTTAAAATCAACGAATAGCGTCAGGAACATTAACACGAGCAGAAAGCAATTTGATAGCAGACGAAAAAGGCCCTTAACGGGGGAATCCAGATAGTTGTCTGGTTATACATCTATGCTATAAATTTATTCCTACATAACTCATAACATTTATTTTAATAATTTAGGGTAAGTTTTCAGTGGTTCAAATATCAGTTTGAGGGACTAAACTTTTATCTAATTTATTTATTTCGTTCTAAAGGGTGTGCAAAAAACTTTTTTAAACATGAAATTACGCGGCTTGTGTTAATAGTATAAAGATGTTGCGCATATCGTTAGAACCGCTATTAACTCTAATTTTGGAAATATAAGAACGATTCCTGTGCTACGTATAGTTAGGGAGCAACCTGGTAAAATGTCCCAACTGGCGTGAAACTTGACTTGTGATTATATTACTAAATATTAGAATAGAATGTGCAAAAAGAAATTCGTACATTTTTAAATTTCATATTGCGCGGCTTGTGTTAATAGTAGAAAAATGTTACGCATACCGTTAGAACCGCTATGAACTCGCAAGTCAGGTATTAAGTCAGTTGGAACATTTAACCACTTAGCTCCCTAACTATACGTAGCACAGGAACCGTTCTTATATTTCCAAAAATAGAGCTCATAGCGGTTCTAACGATATGCGCAACATCTTTATACTATTAACACAATTTCATGTTTTTTGCATTGTTTTTTAATATTTCCATTTTTTGCACACCCTCTAGCATATAATATAAACATGCCTAACCTAAATTACTTTTTTTTCAAATCTTCTGATTTTTAGATGGAGGAAGTCCCAAGAAAAAGAAATCAACAGCTAAGGTAGGCAATTAATGCAAAAGAAGGAAATTTTTGATGCTTTAGATCTCCAAAATCATCGAGCTAAAATAGCTTTGCTTATACGGGAAGTTTCTTTTATAAAACAGTATTTTAAGTTTAATGATCTAAAATTTAGTAATAGTTATTTCTCGCATCGTATTATAAACGGCTTTCCGCGGATATAGAATGTACAATTGTAAGATTAAAACCAGTTTTTTTAGCCCCGAG
>LS048806.1:10992-22928 GCA_900241095.1 Acartia tonsa | reverse complement strand
TTAATCATTAAATTCTGATGACTATAAGTGGGGTAAAATTGCTTTCAAAAAAGTTCTCATAAAAAAAACACACTGTAATTCAAGGGAATTTTCCAAATTAATTAATTGTTATTTAGACCTTTCTCTTCCAAGTTGTGATGAGTTAATGGGAATGGGTAACAGCATTTCTAAATTAATTATTTGTTATTTTAGGTCCTTCTCTTCCACGTTGTGGAGGGTGAAGTGAAGGCTGGTGATATTGTGAACGACCAGTCCGTCAACTCTGTGGAAGGATCCCCCCTCAGAACAAACATCTACCTCAGATCTAAGTTTTATGATGTAAGTTAACATTGGGCACAGAGGAAGGGGACTTAGGTCAGGGGGAGTTTACCCCCCTCAAATTCTGAAATCCCTTAATTTACTCCACTCAAATTTTTAAAAATACATTGAATTACCCCCCTCTTTGGAATCCCTAATTTGACCCCCTAAAACAGCTCTAAGGTTCTTGAACATTTGAGTAGAACTTCAGGTTTGCTAAGGGATAAGACACGTCATAGACGATAGATTTATGTACATCCCCAATGATGATAGACAAAATTATATCTTCTGTATAAAGGTGCAGTTTTTAAGCCAACAAATCACAGAACGTGTTAGGAAACAATAGGAATTGCAGTCTTTCCTGGTACATTTATGATTATAAATGTAAAGGTGACAATTTGATCAAGGTTTTCTAGATTTGCGGACAACTAACCCTTTAATTGCCTAACCTTTGTAGAGTCAAATCTAAGACGTTTCTCATTTCATTTACTCTAAAATTTAAGCACCAGCGATATAGATATAACGTATTTGTTAAGGGTTTTGTTACAATCAACGGAAAGAGAGTTAGCAAGGCTGATATTATGGCTGATAATGGTGTAATCCATCTCGTCACTGATGTCATCTATCCCTTCCCCACAGGTATATAGATAGAGAGATAGCCATGAAGTAGATACACGGATAGACTTATATAGACAATTGTGTTATTCATCTCGTCACTGATGTTATACACTTATAGATAGACATATAAATAAATATAGACAGATAAAAAGATAAATTAAATTGGTATTAGACATGAAATATATAGATACAAATGTAGATAGATGATAAGGAGAAAGTTACAAATCTAGATAGTTAGATAGACTTATAAGTATGTAATATATGTAGAAGTTTATTTATCTATTATATCACGGCAGACAAATAGGCAGATCGATTGACATATAGATAGTTAATAAAAATTCGCAGGTAGATATATATATATATGTACAAATAGATACGAAATTTATTTCACTTAGAAATCTAAAATAAAATAAAAAGGACCTTATTGACAATACCTTTTTTAAAAATAGAAGAAATTTGCAAAAATAATTAAACTACTGCACAAGGAAAAAAGTGTAAAGAGGTGTTGACCCCCTAAAAAATTTAGGGGTCATGCTTACATTGGGGGGTGGGTTGGATACCCCCTCTACATCGGTAAACATTTCGGGGGTAGAAAAAGAAACGGAGAGCTCCTTCAAATTAAAAAAAAACCTAATGAGATTCTGTGCTCTCAACCTCCCCCCCCCCTCCCCAAACAAAATGAGTAAATGGGGTCTTTCATACTGTGGAAATATGGAGGTCAATGATCAATATGTTTTTGATTTATAGGAAACATTGCTGAGATAGTTACTGGAGACTCCAGATTTTCTACCCTTCTGGCTGCCGTTTCTGCTGCAGGTGCCTAATTTTCTATCTTGTTATTTCATTGTATCTATCTATTTTAGATGATTTTCTACCCTTCTGTCTGCTATTTCTGTCTTTCTATCTTTTTATGTTATCTACATCTCAAACATCAATTTATCAATGTATTTTTCTTTATAGTTTGAAGAACTTTCTTTTATTATTTATAATTTTGAAGATCCTTTTTGCTATTTTCTAGAAGTGAAGCTACTCTATAAGTGTTCGTGTTTTTGTTTGTGATGTGAGAAACTGCATAATTTGTCTTTACATCCCCATCACTTTGCATAACTTCTCCTTCTCTTCTAACCCTTTTCTCTTTTTTCTCTTATTACTTTATATCTTTCTTTTAAACTTTCTGCTCTTACACTCTCAATGTTTGTCTGTATATTTTGCATACAATTTAAAAAAGCTTCGCCATTATTATGTTGTCATCCTTGATCAACTTCTACTATTTTTAGTCAATCTGAAGTCTTTTTTATAATTCTTTTATTCCTTAATTTAGAAGTGGCTGCGCTACCAATTATACAATAGTTTTACTTGAATTCACTTAATTATATCATTTTAAAATTCATAATGAGTCTTTTCCTTTGTTTATTTCTCTTCAAACAATTCTTTATCAAAATCAAGAATGACCACATTAATCAAAATGAAGCTCAATTGAAAAGAAATAAAAACAAATAAACAACAATTTATATTTAATCAATCTAGCTATTTAACAATCTCTCAATCTCGCAATTTGTATATCTATTGTCTAGTCTATATGACTATTTATCTACATATCAACACTTGTAATAAAGTAAAAGAATGTTTGTTTGTTTGTCTGTTTGTTTGTACCGAAGGATCTCGCTAACCGCTGTACCGATCGTGTTCTCCAAAACAGGGTAGCTTCTCATGGGTCCTGGGAAGGTTTATAACTATCTTGGGGGAGGGTACCACCACCCTCCCAAGAGAAATCACAAAAATCGAAATTTTTAAAAAGTATTCTGGTTTTTGCGTAGAGACTTAAACGCAACATAGACGAATTATTTCTCAAATTAAATATTTGAAATAAAAAAAACACATTTAAAATGCCACTAAAGGCCTCTAGGGGCGTAACCACTAGTTTAGCTATATAACTATAAATACAACAGTCAATCTAACCACCAATCATTCTATTAATCTATCTATGATTAAACCAACCAATTTATCTAGCTATAAATATAATTCTATACATCATATCTATCAATCAATCAATCAATCTATATATATCAATCTATCTATTAATCTATCTATTAATCTATCTATCTATCTACTAATCAATCTTTCTATTTGTCTAGGATTAGCTGATGTATTGTCTGGAGAAGGCCCCTTCACCGTGTTTGCCCCCACTAATGATGCCTTTGAAAAAGTTCCTAAGGTACTGCAATCGATATATAATTACTTAGATGTTGCAACAGATTTTATGTATTCTCATAAAATGACTGTCGTAGCTGGCTATAATACCGATACAATACCCCTCACCCATTTCATCCCCTCCTACTGGATAAACGAACTGACCAAAAGATGAGGTCCATAATAAGAAGCTAAATTGACGACAAATTTTCCCCTGTCAATATATCCTATATCCATTGGTACTGCTAGTATTTTGCGTCCAGAATTATAAAATCAATTGGTAAGACGATATGCGATAAAAAAGATTAAAATGGATATGACAAACGAATTGGATATACTATTTAAACCAGAAAATATTTTTTAACCATTTTAATTTTTAATTGAAAAAAGTTTAACATGTGGTTTTTTTAGGAAACCTTGGATGGTTTGTTGGCCGACAAAGATGCTCTAACTAAGGTTAGTAATTTCTCACTTTTAGGTTATTTTCTGAAAGTGCTTGTCGGGCATTGATACCCCTCTCCCCCATTCCCTGTATTTTTGAATGAAAAATGAAATATACGGGGTTGTTTTTTTTTCTAACCCTAACCTTTCAGTTTCCTTATATAAACTAGCCTAACCTGATTTAAAGTAATAAACAAACAAATGAAAAACTACCTCTTCCAAACCCCTTCCTCCCCTCCTACATAAAGTTTTAAAATAAGAGGACGGTAGTAGTGCTCAACATTGCACTTTGAGGGATATTGCCTGAATTTTTGGCTTGATCCTCAGCTGCCCTTTAATAATCCCAAGGGGGGAAAACTAAATAAAATTTAATTTTCTTGTAAAATACTGGGAGGGAGGGGACATTTGACTATTTATTACATTAGTCCCCAAAGATTTACAATTTATCGGCCATTGTCTTATCAATTTAGATCACTAAAAGGTTTTCTTTCTTGGCAATGCGGAAAAATCACAAAAACTTTTCATTGTAATAAATCTAAGTACAATTTACAAAAAAAAGTCTATTCTATTCTATTTATTACTTTAAACTTTAATTGTAATATTATATTCGCTTCCATAATATCTGTATATATATACTTTCATTTCATTAAAACTAGGACGATCATCTTCCAAAAGCACAACATAGTTATTTCAAATTTGCCACATGAAAAAAATATTCGTTGAGTTATTTAAAACACAAACTGACCTAGCAACAGAAGAATTTAGTATATAGAGTAGCTTACCTATTAAACAAAATAAAATAGTTTTTTTTGCTTGACAAAATCGCTGATTGCATGAGTGAAAATTGAGAGATTTTTGTGCTTTTGTGTGATTCTATATTTTTTCTCTCTAGAATATAGGAATCAGTAAATTACATTAGAACCAACTAAAAAAATAATACTCATTAAAATGTAACAGAATGTCTGTTTGTCTGTGTAACTTAAAATCTCGCTAACAACTGGAAGGGTATTTTTCTCCTTTACAGTGCAGTGTAGCTACTTTTTGACTTAGGGAAGGTATATGTATAACTATTTTGGGGGATTGTCCCTCACTCCTTTTCTCAAGTCTTTGGGTACAAACGTTTGTGCTTTAAAGAGAATGCCTTAACAATTTGTTTTATAAACTGACATACTTATGGTTTACATCTATAGAGTAGCTTGATCTAATAAGTAAAAGTATTCTCAGACAATATTTCTTTTTATATTTTTCTTTATTTAGATATCCTTCCATTCTTTAATTTTAATAAAATTTTAAAAAGAGTTGACGATTTCTCATGTATTTTGCTGAATCATTTTTTAAAAACTTATTGAATCAATATAATGAATACATTTGGTTGGTGGCATATAAAAAAACAGTAAGAGCTCGAAAACCAGAAAAAAATTTAACATAAATACACTCATTTTATATAAGTTGAAATTAAAGAAAGGTGGTTAGTTTTCTGGTTTTTTTTTACTTTAAGTCAGGTTAGTTTACAGAAATAGTAAAACTGCCCCTCCACCATTCATTCTCAAATTAAATTTAGGGTTCTGTACTCGATTGGCTCTTTTGTGAGAAAGCACTAAAATTTGTCTCAACAAACAAAATTTAAAAGCCTAATAAATTATCTACCAATGATGAATCCTTGTAATTTACTGTAATAGGGAGTTACCAGTTTAATTTTACGGATAAAATTCATTTTTGTAGTTTTTTCTTTAAAAGAATAGTGGGATACACGCTTTTTAAAGTAGGCTATTTATGAGGTTTAATTTTGGGCATAAACTCCTTAGGTAATAGCTTCACACAGGAGATATAAAATATACTTTTTAATTAAAGATAAGTGTAGAGTGTGTGTGTGTGTGTGTGTGTGGGGGGGGGGTTCTGTGATCAACTTGTTGAATCAAAGGAACATACCTTTATTTTGTCTCCAAAAAGATTTATAACATAGATTGCCAATCTGTCAAAACTTATCTTTATTTATAATTTATTCAAGCAAAGCTTTACCCTAAAATATTCGACGATTTCGGATTGAAAAAATCCGTTTACTTTCTAGTCAATAATATGGCCAGATTGTTCCTTCACTATTGTCTTATTAGATTATTTACTGGATATTCATTTAGATCTTCTATATTTTTGTCTCCGACTATATAAAAGTATACTTTGAAGTTTACCAAAATGCTACTTTATTTTTTTTCAAACTTTGTCATTAAAACAACAAAGAACTCAGGGAGGGAGGGGACATTAGACTATAAATTACACTGGCATACAATGTTTTCTTATTCGTTGGGTCAAAAACTTTAGTACTTCAAATGAAATTTGATTAGTTGGTTCAATATTGTAAGTTTCTAAGCTTTTTAACCAATATAATATAATTAAGGATTCAAGTATTTTTGGTCCATGATTTGCCATTTTTTGCTACTTTTTAATTTTAGAATTATTTCAAAAACACTGAGATTTAAAAATTGTCAAAAGAAATTTTTTTAAAATTGTTTATTTGCTTTAGTGAATAATTTCAATAAAATGTACTTTGAATAAAAAAAAATTTGATTTATGTAATTTATAAAATTACTCAGACAAAATTATGTAAGATTTCTTTATCTTATAAGAATAAAGTACAAATACCCAGGGATCCAAAGGGAAAAGACAGTGGCCAATAAATTGATATACAAAATTACCAATTCATTAGATTGAAATTAGTGGGTGAAACGTTAGGACACTCAACTCAACAATAAAAATTCAGTAAAAGTCTCTAAAGTTGCCATGCCTGTGAAAAAGAAAACACTATATAATAAAACTTTGAGGACTAGTGTAATAAGAAGCCCAATGTCCCCTCCCTACCTGACAAATACCTTCATCTATTGATCTATTAATTTTATTTGATAAGATATTTAATTATGACCAATAAATTCAAGCCAACAATTAACCCCTTTGCTATTCATGTCATATTGAAAGACATTAAATTTGAACAGTTGGAGTTTCGACTTTAAGTTAAAAGTGGTGCAATGAAAGGGTTGTTTGTCTCTTAGTTAAGATACAGAAAAAAAAATACCTTGAGGGACATTCCTTTCCTTGAGGATGTCCGGTAACAATTAGCTATAATCTTTATAAATAATCTATTTAGGTTCTGCAAAGACACGTTGTTCCCGGAGCTCTGTTCTACAAGGGTATCTGCTGGAAGATCAGAGATACTGCTGGCTCCGAGCAAATCCAGACACAGGTTAATATATCTACTTATCTATATATGTCTCTATCCATTTAGCTATCTATCAATCTATCTATTTGTTGGTGTAAGTTATTCTGTATTTATCTATATATATTTATACACTGAGGTCTTTTGGCAGGGGACACTTGAGTATTTTTTTTCAGGGCCATTGTTATTTGAAGGATGGAGGTATCATCCCCCTTAACAAATATAGATTTTTCCAGGACCTATAAGCTCGGTCCAGCTGTTAGTTAAATCTAAAGCTAAAGACAGAGACACTCCTTACTATTACATAAGGATTTATCTATCTAACTAACCATTTATTTATTTATCTATCTAGGTATTCAAGGGAGGAGTAGTGAAGGTAGTATCTGAGAGTGCTGGTGCCAGAGTCAAGGAAGCCGACATTATCGCCACCAATGGAGTCATCCACGCCATTGACAACGTTATATAAATTTTCTCGCGTTTTTTTTTCATATTGGTGTAAGCCGCCACCATGAAATTATGCGCGCTTATTAAAAATAAAAACAATAAATTAATTGTATTATAATTATGTAAAAAGATAAAATAAATATAAAACCTGAAATCTTTTTATAATTTATTAATAGCTATTATATTTTATAAAATGAAGGAATTTGTATGGGGTAGATTATACAATCATCTTCTTTGATTTTTTAGGGATTAGAAGAAATTTCATTAAGTAATCTTTTTTATGATTTATTGAAAATATCTGGTAAAAAATATATTTTTTTTTTAATGTATTGTTCATTGCGCTACTAATAACTAATAACTACATCAAACATGGCCTTTAAAAACAAAGATAAACAAGATAAGTTATATGTTATATAGCAAATCTGAGGAAAAAAAAAACAATTTTCTAAACAAAGTATATATATCCTTATATAAAAGTAACCGGATGTCTTTCTGGCCATTTGATTGTAGTACAAACTTTGTACCTAAAAATCTTGCTAACCTCAGAACCAATATGATTCTTCTTTACAATATAGCTTCTCATAGGTCCTGGAAAGGTTAATAACTATTTTGACCACCACCCCAAAATATTTTACTTAGAAAAAATAAAATTGAATATGTGGGGTTGACTAGAGGCCTCTAGGGGCGTAACCGCTAGTTTACTAGCCTAAGTTTAGTTTATTAAGAACAGTTATATAAAAGTAAAAATGAACTTTCACCAAATAAAGAAGAAATTACTTCACTGTATATACTAAAAATAAACAGTTATAAAATCTTTCACTATAAAAATATCTAGTATCAATTTAAGTTTCTATAAGTGAATATAGTGGAATAAATAATATTAATAGTAAAGAAATCTCGCTAACTATCTCTTCTACTTTTACTTCTATCACTTCCTGAGATGGTATGGGCGCCTTGAAGATCCTTGTCAAGTGGGGTTTAGAGGGGTGGGCAAGATAGGGGTGGATATACCTTCTTTCTGCATTCCTCTGATCCCAAAACTTTAATTTAGGATAACAATAACCTTGAATACATCTATGCTGTGCAGTTGTTCCCTGTTTATGATTGTCGATATCTAAACGGACAGACAGACAAACCGATTTGCCTTAAGGCATACTACTAAAAATCTACTTTACATAAAGCTATATATGTATTATAAATTTCTTTCAGAATGTTTTCTCTTATGTTTGTAGTTACTTTTGTCATGTTTTTACCTTCTATTTCTCTAGGTAATAAACAAATGTTGTTTTTAAAGCGAAGCATTTCTGCTATATTGTCGGTCCGGATGCGTTTTGTAGCGGATAGTTTTAGCGGCCATTCTTTTTGCATGTTGGAATGAAAAAAAAAACGCTAAAAAGGGGGGATGGGTAAATTTTTATATTTTACACCTGCAGAGGCCCAAACCCTGCGGGACCTATCCGGTATATCAGCAGTGCCTAACCTACAAGGTTTCCCGGTACCCAATATAACCTCAACCAAAGTAAAATAATTGCAAATATTTATCGGCAATTTAAAAAAAATTTGTGTAGCTAACTTGATTGTAGAAAACTATATATTTGTATTTTGAAGGAGAATATTCAGAATTTCCAATGAGGATGCCAATGTTTAAACCACAAAGGTTAGATTTAGTTTGGACTATAATTCTTTTTAAAAGCGAGGCTTTTCTATAATTAGGGTCGGTCCGTCCGTCCGTCCGTAACGTATAGCTTTTTTTCGGTAATTTAAGCATGTTAAAATTTTCCTATTGATTTAGGCTTTGCACGCTGATTCCTTTACAAAGCTAAGCAACTCAATAATCGTTACATTTACAAATTTTACGTGATTTATTTATCCGATTGATCTTATTTTTGTAATACTGATTTCTGGGACAGCAAAGTACAATGTTATAAGCAAAGCATCTCTATAATCAAATTCTAAAATGTGAATATTTCCTTAAACATTATACTGTATTTAAGCAGTTTTTCAACAAATTTACTTACAATTTTGTTTCGACTTTTATACATTGAGTGAGTAGATTCAAAATTCAAAATTGTTTTCTTATTGTCATTGCTTGGGCATGAATTGTATTATTTTTTATTAATCTAGGACCAAAACTCTAAGGTTTATATTGAAAAAAGTAAAGCGATTGTTTTTTTTCCCTTTATGTATGTTGTCATTCTTGTTTTTTTTTCTATTTAGAAATGAAGGATATCTCTGTACAGCTGTGAATATTGGTCCTAGCAAAGGGTGAATATCCTTATATAAAAGTAACAGGATGTCAATGAGTCTGTCTGTCTGTCACTCTGTTTGTATCTAAGGATCTTGCTAACCACTGAACCTATATGATTTTCTTTTTAAATGATCATTGAAAGGTTTATGTTTTTTTTTAGGGTAAAACCACCATCCCCCCTCCCAAAAAAAAATAATCGCCGCCGTAAAAATATTTTTTCTTCTTACTTTTTTCCTTTTAAACTTAAATTTTGTGTAGCATAGACAAATGTTATTTTAAGCTTAAAAGATAACGTTTCCCCCGTTTATGAAAAAATTATTAAATAGTAATATAAACTATGTTTATTTTTTAGATATTGGATCAAAGGATTTCGTCCAGTTGTGATTCCAGGTTTATATCACATTTTTAAAGTTTGTTTCAAAACATGTGGAATTAACGTCCGTCACATTAAAGAAGTTAAAATTGTATCTAACTGTTGCTCGCTCCAGTGCATAACATAACTTAATGAAATGGGGAAATGGCTTGGCCAATAAACATAAAATTCAAAGTTCCACTATAAAGATTATTATTAATAATGCACATAATATATAGTTACTTGGATATTTCACCAGATTTTCGCCTACTCTAATGAACTAGTCCAGTACCAGCTGCTACTATCACGATACCGCTCATCCACCCGTTTTGCCTCATCCCCTCCCCTTCTACTTATTGAACACACAGACCAATAAATGAGGTCTAAGTAGAAACCTATAAAATTTTCTTGCCACGTATCCACTTATATTCAATCCATTGTTGAAATATTGATATTTATATTTCAGGAACTATGCACCACATGCAGATTGTCGGCTGTTCAAAGTTAGTTTATTTACAATACAAAGTAGAATCATGTCTGTCTGTCATAAGAATTAACCACTGAACCAATTTGGCTCTGATTTCAGGAAAAATACTTATTGTTCAAACTATTGTTTTAGTTTTCTTTTATTTTTTGGGGGACACCCCGCATGAATCCGCATGAAAAATCCTCATCTTCTTCATTTTTAAAAACAAAAGGGGTAAACCTACTACCTAGAAAGGCTAAGGCCGAAAAAACTAGTTCTGAAAATATAATGAAAGTTACCCTATAATCTTTTATTCAAATTATATTGCTTTCAAGCATATCACAGCCTAAAACTTGAAAACAACTATTTTTTCCTTACGTGGACCATAATGATTTGAAAGGTTTTGTGATTTATGTTTATTTTAAGTTAATATTTTTTATTTACCAATCTATCTACTGTATATCTATCCAACCAGATAATTATATCCAGAGCTATGTATGGTTTATCTTTATATCTATCTATCTATCTGTCCATCTAACTATCTATCTATATATCTACTTATCTAACTATTAATCTATCTACCTATTTAATTTTCTAACTATCTATTTATTTATGTATCTATCTATTTATCTACCTATCTATATATATCTATCTATGCAGGCCGCCTCCAGTAACACCTGGCAACGTGTGGAATTGTGGAAATGATGGAAATCCTGTTTTAGAGCCGGACATTCCTGCTATTAATGTAAGCCTAGACTTAGAATATGTGGATATTTTTGTCGTCAATTTCTAATATAGTCTTCAAATATTGGTCAATAAGTTCCCCCATAGTCAGTGAAGGGGAATAAATTATGTGGTGTCGTTATATTAGCCAGCTGGGAGAAACATTTCATCAGGGTATGCGAGAATCTCTCACATTATCCAAGTATTTAATATCCATAAATGTAAGTATAGAAAAATTGATATGCCAACAAAAAAGGACTTCTCCATTAGTTTTCAATCGATACTTATTAATTAATGATGGAAAACCACTAAGCATGAATAAAAAATGAACGAGTTTTATAAACAGCGGATTTGCAAACAAAGTAAGTTGAATACTGGCTCCAGAAAAAATTGTAAATAGCAGCCGAGAAAATTACATATCCCCCATAGCGTTAAGGACTGACGGACGGATCGACTGACAAAGTGAATTATAGATAATATTCATATTAGAAGTAGAGACACACTTACCTAAAAAATAAATTTTAGAGAAGTTGTAGCGTAGGGGATGAGAAACATATGACTCTCTTCCTGTGGTCCAACCAGGGGGATGCTATCACCCTACCCCCAGATGTAGGTCAGTATATATTCTTTTCTGCGAATCTTCTCAATAACTAGGGTGTGTATATACTGACATTCCCTTACAAGTACTTTTTTGATTTTTGAAGAATTTTGAAAATATGAGAAAAAAATTTACCAATTGTAGAACTTGTTTTGTAAAGGACTCCCATAATAAAAAATGATTAGGGGATAGCGTTTCTCATATACAATCATTTACTAAGTATATTTGCGATTACTTTTATTTAATGAAATCTTCCAATTTTTCACATTTACAAAATGGCCTGCTTTATTGCATCAAGATCCATGACAGATCTATATAGGAAATAAACGTCTATAAATGAGCTCGAGTCTTCCA
>LS048796.1:1446-12765 GCA_900241095.1 Acartia tonsa | reverse complement strand
ATGTTCCTACTGCTGCTATCTCAGGTGCGCGACATAAATAGTAAGAGTAGGGAGAATATCTTGGCCCATAAACAGGCGCAACTCATTATCATGCACAGTTAGGACTTCTCAGACAAAGGTCATGCAATCAAAGGGTTGGTTGTCTGATGTATGTTACTGAACCTAATATCCTTGGGTGTTAGAGTATCGCATCCCATTATACGTGGATGATGCTCTGGATTCTTTAGATGATCACTTAAAATCGAAGGAGAATCCCGCCCTTACGAGGTAATGATAATAATGAGACTTATATTCCACTTAAAAATCAGCGTTGTTTCACGAAGTATTCTGTTATTTTATTGGAGACACGCTGAATAAGGGAAAATAATCTTTATAGAATAAATGCGCGTGTTTCAAAAATTGTTCCTCTTCTCATATTACAACAAAGCCTATTATACTTGGTGCAATAAGCGCTTCAATTCACACGCGGTCAAGAAAAAAGGATAGACAAATCATCACAAAAAAAAGTTAGAATTCTGAAATATTTTTTGTAAGCCTGATATAATAAGGGTGGCATTTTTCATGATGCTTAACGATATGTAAAAAAAATGAAAGATGTCTTAAAAACTCCTAAAAACTATAAATTAGTGTTTTTTAACCTTATTAACAAGAAATAGAAACAAGTAAAATGAAACTATAAAAATTTCTGTATAATATCCTAAAAATTAAAATTACAATATTTTAAATACAAAATAATGTAAGTAACATAAGCTATATAAAATGGCTAGAATAACCCTAGTTAAAGAGTAGCTGTGCACAATATGGCTCAAAGTAGCTGTGAGAAAGGGGACAATTGGCTGTTTATTATACTAGTCCCCAAAGTTTTATGATAACGTTTTCTTATTCGTTGGTTTACCAAATTTGGGTAAATTTTGATTGGTTGATTCATTAAATTTAGTGTTCAAACATTTCAGCCACAAATTCTACAGAAGAGGTAATTTTTAGTGTATCAATATTGGGGATGTATAACAATTTATTGGCCATTGTCTTATCCCTGTAGATCCCTGAGCTGTGGAGCTAGAAGACTTGATGTAGGTGGACAAATAGGTAAATAATTTAAAATGTATGTAAACAAGTAATACCCAAAAAGGGTTATCTTAATATTCACTATATATTATAGTTATCATTGTTTAACTTTGAAAGTTCTGCCTTTTGTGTAATCTGTAAAAGCGAAGCTGTTAAGAATAAGATAGTCCGTCTGTTCATTTTATAATTTTTAAAGGATTTTGTAAAATGATCGATTTATTACCACTTGGATCTTTTACAAGATCATTATGTACTCTAATAAAGTGAAACTTGTAGCTGGCTAAAATATCTATTTCCATCATCCAATCTAATTACTCCATCTCCTTCACTCCTACTGGTCAACAGAACTGACCAATGAGTAATGACCATGTGAGCAACCTAAATTGATGACAATTTTTCCTCATATCCACGAATATTCATTGCACAGTTTAAAAAAAAACAGTATGAAATTTTAGCATATTAATTACTGAGGGAATTTTATGAAAAATGTACGAAAAAGAAAAATAATCTAATTT
The DNA here is from genome assembly GCA_900241095.1 of Acartia tonsa. Taxonomy (NCBI): domain Eukaryota; kingdom Metazoa; phylum Arthropoda; class Copepoda; order Calanoida; family Acartiidae; genus Acartia; species Acartia tonsa. Next base: position 11,185 of record LS048796.1, on the reverse strand, counting down.
TAAAATGAAAACATAACATTTAAAGCCTTGAAAGGCGATGATAGGTGTAAAGTAAAGTTAGGATTATAGAAGTTAAAATAACACTCAGGCTAGTGGTACTTTTTAGGCTTTGTAAGCAAAGCAACTTTAGACAAAACATAAATTCTGTACGTCTAGTCTATAATACTTTTGGATTTTTATGAAATAAATAAAGATTTAATTTCCATATCAATAAAATAAAATATATTTTCTTGAGAAAGTGTTTTTTTTTATCTAGGAGAGAGGAGAAATTGGGATGTTTAATACACTGGTCCCCAAAGTTTATAATAACGTTTTCTGATTCGATATCTTAACAACTTTGGGGACTTTTATTAAATTTTGATTGGTTGTTTAATTTATTTTAAGTGTCCAAACGTTTTAACCACTAATATTTATCTACAAAACGGGTAATTTTAATGTCATCATTGCATATGTACATCAATTTACCAAAAATGTCTTATCCCTTTACAACTCTGTTTTTTTAGGCAACCTCACAATTCCACTATATGCTAGATCCTCAGCAACTTTTGTAAAAATATACACTTTCTTACAATAATCATGAATAATTAGTAATCAGATTTTTAAATTGAGTAAAATGTCAGCTTTTAGATTATATTCACACCAATTAATTCTCACTGAATAAATTAAAATTTCCAAAAATCAAATTCAAAACTTGTTTTATAAATCAAAAACTTAAATCAAATATCTAGAGAAAAAAAGTAATTAATATTTGGGTTTTAAAGCGCAGCTACTCTATTTACAAATGCGAACGTTTTGCTTAATTTATAGAGCAGGTGATACATATTCCTTGTTTGTTATTATAAATTATTTTTTTTATACCTAACGTCTAAGTAAATATCTAATGAAAATACCAGCAAAAAATTTTGTTTTCAATGACTTCTTATTAAAAGACTCAGGACTGTTTTTAGCTTCATTACAATAGACAAAATTTTTTAAAAAATTTCTATATAATATTTAAGGGCTCTAACGGGATAAGACAATGGCCGATAAATTGATCCCTAATAATGATACACAAAATTATATCTTCTGTAATTTACAATAAGTGGTTGAAACGTTTGGACAAAGTTGATTAGTCAACGAATAAGAAAACGTTATTATAAAACTTTTGGAATAGTGTAATAAACAGCCCAATGTTCCCTCGCTGGGATAAATTTTTTCGATGTGAAATTTTTCTGGATCTGCTCATTCTTGTATAACACTTTAATTTTAAGGTAATCTAAATACAGCTATGCAATAAAACTAAATAAACTAAAGATTAACTTGAATTTGTTCAATTTAAAGTATATCTAACCAGGGAAGGAGGAGACATTTAGTTATTTATGACACTAGTCCCCAAGGTTTTATAATAACGTTTTATATATGTTTGGGGACATTATTCCAATCTGATTGATTGGTTCATTATGTTGAGTGTCCAAACGAATTATAATCTACAGAAGTTGTAATTTTGTGTGTCATCATTGGGGATGTATATTCAAGTACATCAATATATAGACCATTGTCTTATCCTTTAGGCCCTTAAAGTTTAACACTAGCATGTTAAATATTTCTATTATTTGTTTGTACTACAAAATTGTAAGCAAATTACCAATGATCAGTGTCAACACAGCATGTAATTTATTCCTAAAATTTTTACACCAATTAGCATGTACGTACATATAATGTATGAAGTTTTTTATCCCCGAATTACCGAACGCACTGGTTTTAATCTTATTATTGTGCATTTTTAAATTCGTAGAAAACTGCTATACATAAATTTTCAGTATGCCGAAGAACCGGTTACTAATCGATTTCGAAACGATACTAGAAAAAAAATTTTATTATCTGGCACAGTGACCATTCCCACATTTACATTTATGCCTTTAAAAACTTGTGCATAAATTTATCAATATTTTTTTTATAAATCTAAAATATCTTTTTTAAGTGACTTAAAAATAGTTGTTATTTAATACCTATATTTGCGACAACTTTTATTCTATAAATTCCTCCAATTTTTAACATTAACAAAAACCCCGCCCCTCTCGGAGAGAATCGAACCCGGTACTCACGGATAAGGAAACCAACATTCTATAAATGAGCTATGGAGGAGACCAATTATCAGTGGTGAAAAAAGACAATGTACACAAAAACTTATTTATTATTGTATACTTTAAAATTTCAACGACATTCATGTATGTCATCTTAGCTCAGGGGTAGAGGTGAGGCTCCAGTAGGAAGGTTGTGAGTTCGAAGCTATCCATACACTGAATATAAATTTTAATGTCTGAGACAACAAGTAATATTTGGTAAAAGTAAAAATATTTTTAAAAAATTACATTATCACAACAGTCACTTAAAATATAAAAAAAGCTTTTTTTATAATTTGTTTAGAGAGTAGATATCATGACAATTGATAAAATTGTAAAACTTTAACATTGGAGGAGTTGAACCTGCAATCTTCCTATCCATTCACTAACACGCTAACCCCTACACCAAAGAAGACAAGATTTGGTGCATGAAAATTTTAGTATACTATAAAATACTCTCTCTCCCTCTCATTGTAAAACTTTAACATTGGAGGAGTTGAACCTACTATCTTCCTGTCAATACCCTAGCATGATAACCCCTACACTAATGAAGACATGATATTATGCATGAAAATTTAAGTATAGAATACAATACTTTCTCTCTCTCTCTCTAATTGTAAAACTTTAAAATTGAAGGAGTTGAACCTGCAATCTTCCTATCCATACCCTAGCACAATAACCCCTACAGTAAAGAAGACAAGATTTTGTACATAAAAATTAAAATGTAGGATACAATACTCTCTCTCCCTCTCTCTAATTGTAAAACTTTCACATAGGGGGAGTTGAACCCACCATCTTACTGTCAATACCCCAGCATGATAACCCCTACACTAATGAGGATATGATATTATGCATAAAAATTTAAGTTTAGAATACAATACTCTCTTTCTCTCTCTCTCTCTCTCTCTCTCTGTCTCTCTCTCACGATAACCCATACACAAAAGAAGACTAGACTTTGTAAATGAAAATTTAGGTATACAATAAAATACTCTCTCTCCCTCTCCAATTGTAAAACATTAACATTAGAGGAGTTGAACCTGCAATCTTCCTATCCATACCCTAGCACGATAACCCATACACTAAAGAAGACAAGATTTTGTGGACGAAAATTAAGGTATACCATACAATACTCTCTCTCCCTCTCTCTAATTGTAAAATTTTAACATTGGAGGAGTTGAACCTGCAATCTACATATCCATACCATAGCACGATAACCCATACACTAAAGAAGACTTGAATTTTTAAATGAAAATTTAGGTATAGAATAAAACACTCTCTCTCCCTCACTCTGCACATAATTTTTCAGTATGGCTGAGAACCGGTTTTAATCCAACAAACATTAATCAGTTTCAAAGCATTACTGTTATATGTATTTTTAAAGGAAAGAACAACTTGATGTCAATTATCCCACAATAAAATAATAATTTTTCCTGCACGGCCTAGATCCTGCAACCATTGTAATACAACACTTTGACGCTAACCACCAGACTAAAAAAGAAAGGAATTTTTCCAAAAAATTTAAGGATATGCAAAAAAATGAGAAAAACATTGAGTATGGAGGTATGCATTGTATTATAAACAGCTTTTCGCGGATATAAATATATACAATTATAAGATCAAAGCCAGTTGAATTAGTCATGAAATGTCGAAGGCACGGGCTCAAAAATTGGTTTTAATTTATTCTTAGGAGGGTGGTGGAACCCTCTCTCAAAATAGTTACAAACCTTCCCAGGAACTATGATAAGCTACCCTGTAAAGGAGAACTATATCGTTTCAGTAGTTAGTGAGATTCTTTGGTACAAACAAACAAACAGAGAGCCAAACAAACATCCTGCTACTTTATTATATGGATGATAGCTACAATCTTTTAAGTTACTTGCCGGGATTTGAACTGGAATTCTGAGATAGGTTACGTAAAAATTTGCCCCAAGACCACAGCGGCACAATAAAATTGTAGTGATTTTTTTATATAAGTATAGCGAAAAAAAGACAACATAATCATTTTCATAAACATTTCTCTCTCTAATCAAAAAAAATATTAGCTGAAATGGAGTTGAACTCGAAACCTTCCAACTAGCACGGAATAGGTATAAAACAGTAAAATTTAAGTCAAGCGTACATTACCACTTTCTCTCTCTCTCAAATTGTAAAAATATTAAACAGGTGGATTTGAACTCGCAACCTTCTTAACTCAACAATTGTACAGTAACCCCTACACCAAAGAAGACTGGAATTTACAAGTTAAAATTTAACTATTATGTACAAAACCCCTTTTGTTCCGTTCCTCTCTCTAATTAAAACTAGCCGATGCGCCCCCAGCATTTATGGGATCTATATTCAAAGGTATATGGAAGGGCAGAAAAATAGCCTAATACCATACCCAGACTTTTTTTTATAAAAAGAAAACAGCCTAAAACCATCTCATGACCTGTAAGAAGCTTCAATTTAAAGGAGAGCCATATCGGTTCAGCAGTTGTGAGATCCTTTGCTATAGACAATAACTCTTACTACTTTATATTATAGGCTACGCCCCCAGAAGGCCTCTAGGGGCACTTGAGGAGGGGAGAGTTAAATCCCAAAACCCATTTTTAAATTAAAATTCATAAAAAAAGTAAAAAAAAAATTGTAGGTATTTTTTTCTAGGGGCGAATTCTCTTGGGAAGGTGGTGGTACCCATTTCCAAAATAGTTATAAAACTCTCAGGATTTATGAGCGATGCTGCCCTATTAAGGAGAATCGATCAGCTCATCGGTTAGCGAGATCCTTTGGTGCAGATAAACAAACAAATATACACACATCCTTTTACTTTATTTTAAGGATTGTAAAATATTAACATAGGTAGATTTTATCTCGGTATTTTCTGATTCAATTTCAAAAACGTTAACTCCTACACTATTGAAGATAAGTTATTGTAATGTCAAATTTAAGTCTTGCGTGCATTACCCCCCTCTCCCTCTCTCTCTCTCTCTCTCTCTCTCTCTCTCTCTCTGAGAATGAATTCCAACAGTGGTAATAAATAAGTTTGTATATTTCAAATACTTGCAAACTCATAAATAAAAAATCTGTAAAATATCATATACATTAACTCATAACTAAAGAATCTTTTAAAAAATGTGAGGAATGATTTTTGTTTAAATCTTAGTATACTTATTTATTTATTACTTCAATTGGAATTGAACATGTTGTGTTAAACACGGAGGTTTAGTGAGCAGAATTTTTACATAATGGAAATAATAAACACGGATATTATGACAGTGAAATTATTGTCGTAAATTTATGTTACGACTTTAGTTCTCATTTATTTATTAGTACTTTCCTCCAGTAGGAGAGTAGGAGATGGGATAAAAAGGATTAGAGTAGGAGAAAATATGTTGCTCCATCCAAATAGTTATTATCGATTTGTTGAATATATTTTGCAGTAATAAAATGGGTAGAGTAGGGGGGATGACCTTTGAAATCCTGATTGGAAGGGGAAAAAAAGGGGGGTTTGCTATATCTGAAACTAAAAGAGGTCTACGTAAAAATATACGGGTATTTTAATACAAAATACAATTTAAGAAAAGATTTTATAGTAATATAGAGCGTATTTTATATTGAAAAACCAATAGAAAGTAAATAAAACATTGAATAAATCTAGCCAATCGCGTGATATTTTTAGAACGCGGCCTCTAGTTCTACATATTTACATCAAGTTTCAATAAGATTTGTTTATTCATTGTGGTGCTAGATCGATTCCTAGATTTTTAATTTATAGTGATTTAAAGGTTGTGTGATTTTTAAGTTTTCGTCATTTCCCTATTTCATCAAATATATTGGATGACACTTCTCTATAGTAAATTTAATCCCGATATCCATTCATAATTTTGAGCTTCGCTACTTATGGATGTTGTCATCCTTTTGTTATTGTGTGCACATGGGAGTGAAGAAGCATAGAAAATGGTAATAATATTAAATTATCAATGATACTATCTGCATTTCATAATTTTGATAATTAAATGTGAGAAGAATAGACAAAAATGTATGTAAATGTCAATTACTAATGTTTGATTAAATGCTCTTTAGAATGCACCACAAAGTATCCATTAGATTTACCTTCAAGCCTTAGAACTGACACTATGCAGGATGATTTCACTTTTGATGGGGGTAAGCACTTTTACATCCTTCAGTTCAGATTTATTAAATACAAATTCTAGAATTTTCATGTTGTAGAAAGAGATATTAATTGATTAATATGACTGGACAATAATACTATTTAGAAGGTATTCAATCGATTACATTAATGCCAAAGGGTAGAAAATTGATTTAATTTTTCACTACAACACAGGCATAGCATTCACATTTAATAAGCTGCTAAAATCAAAATCTGTATCTTTGAATGTGTTTATATTTCTGTTTTTTAAGCAATTGTCCTTAAAAGAGAAAGATATTTCAAGACTGGGCTTGTAAAGAAATTATTTGAGCATCCTAAGTCAAAAAAGATCCTTTTTGAAATCACTTTTGACAGAGTTTTAGCCAAAAAACATTATCAATACATTAGTTTTCCTTTAGTGTAGTATATATTTGATTATAGGATATGAATTGCCTGTCTCATCTACATTGCTTGATTATTTTAATTTTGGATTTGATGAACCCTTTACTGTATCATTAACTGGTGGAGTATTTGATTCAGCTAAGTAAGTCTTTTTCTTTTAAATCTTTAAAGTTGTTCAAGCCTTATATGAAAAAAACAGGATGTCTCTGTGTGTGTGCGTAGAATACAAAAACATTTTAGGATGTATTTAAAGGGAAAATGTTTTTAAATCTTGTTTTGAGGGTGATGACCTTTCAGATGCTCCATCTAATGTTGATGGTGAGACAAATGGAATCGAAGTACATGACAACTTGTATATTGAACTATGTTTCAATTTCTGTACTCTTAGCAGCTTCCAATCAAACAAAATAAAAAGAAACCTATCATAGTTTTAATTTCTCCAATTCATAAGGTAAATATTGAAATATTTAGAAAACGGTTAATTTTTCTTGTTATAATTTTTAATTGGAGGCTGCTACAATTACAAAATTGAACCATATGTTATTAGATAAGTTGTTATATTTGGCATGTATTTTCATGCCATCTAGGAGCATCTTAAAGGTAAACATCCTCAAGATCAAGATTTAAAAGTAACATTTTAAACACATCCAAACTTGTTTTTGTATGCTTTTAAGTCAAATTTTTATCTTTAATGTGTATTTACCTACACAATAAAGACTTGTGGTCAGCACTGTACCATAAAGTGGTAGGGGTCTAATTTCTCATTTATAAGTTTTCCTTTTTTGAAACTAGTAACCCAAAAATACACTACATTTTATGTTTATAGTACAATCATCCAAAAAAAAATAGCTAAGCTGCTAATCTGAAAATTCAGATTTTACAATTTATTTGTTTCTCATTGCAGGTATCCATAATTCTTCCATTTAGGCACAGCATTTATACAATTTCTTTTTACTGGGGAGAGGAAGGCATTGATGATGATGGTTCATGGCAAACCATAGATGGAAAGAGATATGATGCTGACTTGAATATATATTCTTTAGATGCAAGTACAAACAATAAAGGAGTTTTGACATTTTTGTTCGAGGTAGTTAGTTTTTAAATGTAGTTTCCTTAATTCAAGGAGCGGGGGGGGGGGAGAAAAAGGCATCTTCTTTAAGTTACAGATGTTTAAAATAAAGACTGTCATAGTAGAAAAGCTTCTATATAATTGCATTTCTTATGTCTGTTCAAAGTAAAAAATATGATTTACTCACAATTGTAGAGGATAAACAATATAAAGATCTAAATTTTGCATATAAATGTTTGAAAGCCTTTCCTATTTTAAGGCAATAAAATGAAAAATGTCTAATTTAGGTTAGCCCTGTAGATAATCCTAATTTTCAGCCCTACATAGACCAACTTGTAAATTATGCTGAAACTGGAGATACAGAAGCACAGTGAGTTCCAATTTTATGATAAAATAAGGATTGTTACATCTATGTATACAAAAAAAAACTTCTTTTACCTGCATTAACAACGGAGATTTTTAGAGCTAAATTTTGAAAATGTGACTGAGAAAAAAATAACTTTTTATATGAAACGACTTTTATAGCAAACTTAAGGTAGAAATCCTGTTATTTTTTACTAGCAGAACTTAATACAACAGTGTAATAGAAAATTTAGGTTTTAAGCTAAAAGCATTTTTTACACATATTTTTGAAGTCTTTTTATCAAGAAAATTGTTTTTGTTTCATGATTCTAACTTTAGAGACAAAATTAACTGGAATAATATAGAACTCACAAAATATTTTAATGCCTAAAAACCATCCTAAATTGTTAAACATACATAAACAATTGATAGTCTGTCCAAAAAATTTCATTTCGTCATTAAATAATACAAAATTATTTTTTTTTCCGTTTTGACTTTAGCAACGCCATCAACTATAACACATTGAAGAGGAGATACTAATTTTGTTCTAAAACGCACAATTTTCAGAGTTAAAACATGATTAATACCTTAATCTCTTCCTTTAAACTTGCTTGACAATCGAAAACCTTTAAATCAACACATTTATTAATGTCTAGGAGTACAGCTCTTCACAAGTCATTTTTACCTGGAGGTCGATTGTGGAAAAACCCTTGCCTAATATCAAATTTTTTTTCACAAATGGAATAGTTTATACTTGGGTAAAATATGGTATCAATTCTAGATTGGCGACGTTATTCTAACTATGTCTATAACTGATAGATCTGTTACTAAAAATCTAGCTTTCTTTGTTTGCACTTCTTTGTACTTGTTTTTTTTGTCAAACTGATAAAATGTTTTAACAAATAGTCTTAAATATATGAGGTAATATAAATAGAAATGTATATCCAGGGAGGTTGGCTAAATCTTCCCTTATTACCTCTTGGCAGATGAACTATCCCTTCCTGATAAACCTATATAAATGGGACACAAAAAAAAATAATGAAAACAACTTTAGAGTAGCGAAGCTACTTTAAAATTAATTTTGTTTAAACCATAGGGTGTGTTTTAGTTAATTATGGAAAATATATCAACAGTAACGAAAAACTATTGAGCTGCAAACTTGATGTAATATTTATTAATAGCCACAGCCAGCGGCTGGTAGTTTGCAGCTCAACAGCTTTTTGTTACTGTTATTTTCTCATAATTAACCAAAACAAACCCCAAAAAAAAGAAAAGATTACAAGTTTAGCTGAATAATTGCACCAGTGGTCAGCCACCAAATTAAAAGTTTTGCAAAATATTTCTAGACTGACCCATAGTATTATAATTCAAAGCTCTATATGGTATATGGGCCTTAAAGCGCACTGTTACTGTGAAAGTGTAAAACCCCCCCTACCCCTTATTTAAGTTTAATAAAGACTAAGAGTCATCCTAAATGTTTTAAATTACAAATCCACTTATAAATACTGAATTTTTTTAAACTATACTGTTAAATAAAAAAAACAAGGTTCACAACATCCATAAGCAGCAAAGCACAAAGTCTATTGTGAAATAAACAAACGGACAAAGTGAGTTATAAAGCTGATTATCTGTTATCACAAGAAAGAAAAGAAAGAGCAGTCTGACCGCTACGGATGTGTTATACTTAATTATGCT
>LS048785.1:0-13717 GCA_900241095.1 Acartia tonsa | reverse complement strand
GTGGAGAGGGACAAAGTGTCTCAAAAATCAGCGATGTGACGTCATAAAAATAAGGGAGGTGAGAGGAGAAGTGGGAAGGAAAACCTCTAAAAAAGAGATGGATAATCCCTCAGTTTTATGACGTCACAAGGCTGATTTTTGAGACACTTTGTCCCTCTCCATGAAATGTTAGTAAATATTTTGTTTAGATCCCCAGTTTCCTTGACAAATTTCTCTACCCTGGTTGGTAATAAGGTTAGTAGCAGGAATACGGGGATGGGACAATGCGCCGTTTATTACACTGGTCCCCAAAGTTTTATAGTGGAATTTTCTTATTCGTTGGCTTAACAACTTTGGGGACTTTTACTGAATTTTGTTCCATCATTTCTAACAATTAATTTAAACTACATAAGGGGCAATTTTGTATGTCATAATTGGGGCTGTGTAAGTGGGAAAGAAACCCCCTAAAAAAGAGATAAATAATCAATAATTTTTATTACAAAAGCAGTACTTAATGAGATCAGAAAAGAAAGAAAGAAAATCGTTTTTTTAAATTTTTTGATAATAAGGCATAAAGCACAACTAACAAAAATTTTTTTGATAAAATAAAAGTATACTTATTCCTAAGCAACAAAGGGAAAAGTAGCTTGTGCTTGTATTGCGTAAAATCGTGAGTTAGCTTCAGTCGAAAGCGATTATTAAGTCTAAGTGTTATTAAATATGCTTTTAATTATACTATGCGTTTCGTCAATATTAAGATTAATTAGACTTAATAATCGCTTTTGACTGAAGCTTACTCACGAATTTTACGCAATACAAGCACAAGTTACTTCTCCCTTTATTAATTCTTGATATAAAAAATTACAAAACATAATGATAATAAAATTCTTTTGTAATTAAAATCTTACTCTTTTTAACCAAAAAGAAAACTACTTGCCCTAGATCTTAATCTTTTACTTACTGAAAGAAAAAAGCATCCCTCCCTTCACCATGATATTAATCTGCTTAGTTCCTCTTTAGAAAATAAATAATCTAATAATATTATACTCCATTTGTTTTTACATTGTGACAAAAATATATGAAGGACTATATTTAATAAGAATATCAAAAAGATAAAGATAAGACAGACAAACATTTAGTTATTAATCTATTATATTTATGATATTTAAGTATTTTGACAAGAAGATGAATTCTAAAGTAGAAATAATAGTATTTTTGTAAAAACATATGCAAATGTTTATGTCCTGACACGTGGAAGTCTATATTAAGAACCATTTTATAGATAAAAAAAATCATGATAGCAACAATAAATCTTATTAAATATAAAACCCAATATCGCTACTAGATCAATTTATGTCCGGTGGATTAGAACCGGTTCTTAACTATACTATAAAATTATGTCTAGCATTGTATTATTATCCAGTTTTCTACTATATATAAAAATCTACAACCATAAGATCAAAACCAGTTTTCTTACAATTGTACATTTTTATATCCATGGAAAGCTGTTTATAATACGATGCGAGAAATATCTCCATCAATTCAATATTTCAGAATGGATTAAGACCAGTAACAACATGGAAAGGAGAAAAGCTGGAACTTCCCACCCCTATTGTTTATACAGTAATCTTTTCTTTTAGCAACATTGTATCACTATGGGGTTTCTCTGTTATTATCCTTATATAACTTTGTCCTATCAATCTATTGCTTTAATCTATCACTCTAATCTATTGCATTAATTTATTGCTTTAATCTGTTGCTTAAATCTAGTGCTTTGATTTTAAACTAACACTTTAATTTATTGCTTTAATCTATTGCTTTAATCTATTGCTTTAATCAATCGTTTTAATCAATGGCTTTAATCTATTGCTTTAATCTATTGTTTAATCTATTACTTTAATCTATTGCTTTGATCTATTACTTTAATCTATCCCTTAGTCTATCACTTTAATATATCCCTTGGTCTATCACTTTAATCTATTACTTTAATCTGTTGCTTTAATCTCTTGCTTTAATCTATTGCTTTAATCTATCATTTTGATATATCGTTTAATCAATCACTTTGATCTATCAAGATAATCTATCATTTAAAGCTTTAATCTATTGCTTAAATCTATTGCTTAATCAATATCTTGATCTAATAATAGGATCTTCTTTTTATTTGAAAAATTATGTTAATCTCCATTCTACATTTACTTATTTAGAAAGCCTACATGGAAAAGTTGGCAGCTATGAGAGATCAACAATCAAATCTTGTTGTAAATCCTTCAGGGAGAAAATGCAAAATAATGGAAAACATATTCTCGTATTTATTTGTAACCGATTAATATCTGGTGGATTGAAACCGGTTCTCATACATACAAAAAAAACTATGTCTAGCATCGTATTATATCTAGTTTTGTATGAATTAAAAATGTACAATCATAAGATTAAAACCAGTTCTTTTAGCCCGTGCCTTTGGCATCCTGGTGTATATCCGCAGAAAGCTGTTTATGATACAATGCAAGAAATAAATATTCTAAATATGAAATATGAGACACTTAATTAGTTTTGATAGTCACACTTCACATTTATTAAAAAATAATCTTTTACAGTCTCAACAAGGTTATATTACACTTGTAATGAAACCACTCAAAGTTTCAATTGGACACTCATTTTTATATTTCTTGGTTTTAATGGATTATTGATAAAATTTTAGATTTGTAAAAATTGTTAAATATTTTTGCATTTCTGTTGTAGCAACAAGTTTTTCACCAAGTACCTGGTTAAATATCCGACCTGATTTGGTCAGAAACCGTCAACAAAATCCTCAAAAACTGCAGGTATGAAATCTAAATTTTGATTTAGCTTAATGATTGGTAATTTATAACTTTTTATGTAATTTATTTTAATTTTAAATTTTGGTTAGGGACAATTAAAGATGAATTAATAACTCTTCTTAATACCAAAGATATTACATTAAAGTCTAATTTATTTGTTATTTTCCTATCACCCTATCCCTGATATAATCTTTAACCTTCACAATAAGGAAATTAAGAATTCAGAATGCATTCTTTAAATATTGGTAATCTTGGGTAATCTTATTTTCACAGAACTCTTTTATCCCTCAAATATAATCATATTCTTACAAGCTGCACACAGGGTAGAAAGATATCTTTAATCCCTCAAATCTTCAAAAATGTATTTTTTGGATCATGCATAGAAAACAGAGTACCTAGTGGGTTTCGTTGTATTTTACAGTAGTTTTTGATAGATTTTAGGTAGGTTAGGTTAAGTAAATGTTAATTTTTGCTCTTCAGGGTGAGGAAATTGGCCCCGCAGGCTCGAGAAATAGGAGAAAAGCCACTTTGAAATGGCAATAAATCTGCTACTTTAGTTTCTTTCCATAATCATTTTTTTTTTTCATCTAAAATCCTGAAATGATAACATTTCTAGTAAAAAAATATTATGTTTTCTTGAATATTATTAATCTTTAATAACATTGAAGTAGTTGAAAAGAATAATTTAATCAATAAACTCTAGAAATACATTTTTAAACCATAACAACTCTGATTATTGCAGGATGAAGTAGATATAATTACAATTGATAATGTGTTGTCAACCCTGAATCATGCCCAGCGTACACCGGAAGTGTACACTTTTGAGGTGAAGACAAGCTACAATGCGAGAGATGCAGTCAGATCAGTTTAAAATTTATATAAGTGATTATGGTTTACAATCAAAAGTCGCCATACAGTAATAGACAAATTTTCTTACAGTTATAATATTTATTAAAAAAGGCAACTTTTACAGTATGTGAGACATTTTTATAATTTAAGTTTTAAATTATTTTTATAATACACTTAAACACACAACATTTAACACTTTATCTTAAGGCATTATAGATGAGAATTCATAACTGTTTTCTATAATATATTTTACCTGTTTATTATTTTAGCTTTGTCATTATTTGGACAATAAACTTTAAATCGATATTACTTGTTTTATTTTCAAATATTTTAAATTTTGGTTAATGAAAACTGTAAGAGAATGATGAAGTATGTAAGAGTTACACTAAAAATAGAAACCAAAGTAGACTTTTCCACAGTGAAATAGCCTCGTGCTGTAAATGGTCCTTGCTCTAAGAGACTGTCCAAAGCTAAAAAAAGAATTATCTATAGCTTTACAATGAAAATGATTAGGAAAAAGGAGGTAAAATTCCCAGTTAAAATATATATTATTTATATTACCTTTTTCAAGTTTTTCTTTTTCAAATCCATTTGCATTTAGAGAAGCCATCCTATCAACAATTAAAATAAGTTTTTTTCTAATGAAGTAATATTTGAAAATTTGCTAAATGATTTTAAATTAGATAATGTTATCCTCACAATAAAGTAACAGGATGTTTGTCTGTCTGTTTGTATGTACCAAAGGATCTTGCTAACCACTGAACCAGGGTAGCTTCTCATAGGTCCAAGGAAGGTTTATAAATATTTGGGGGGAGGGTACCACCACCCTCCCAAGAGAAATCACAAAAAAACATGAAAAAATTGTTCACCTAGAGACTTTAATGCAACATTAAGAGGTATTGTAGAGACTTGATTGAAAAATAGATAGGAATCATAGAGACTTGATAGCAAAATAGATAGGTATCATGGAGACTTGAACCAAAAAAATCCAAACATTTAAAGTGCTGCTGAGGCCTCTAGGGGTTTAGCCGCTTGTTAATGATATAGAATTGAGAAGAAAAATGTAACCTTAAAACTTGTGATCCTTCAGTTAGTTTGTTGTAGCACATCTGGCATGAAGTACAGAAGTAGTAGCATTGGTTGCCAATGATAAGAATATCAATTACATTGTCCAAATACTCATTTTCGGGTGCAGATTGTGTAAGCAAGTACACACAGCCTACAAGATTGCCTAAGTTGACGCTAAAAGTAACCAACAACCCTGGACCAAAACCAGTCTGCAAGGAAACATATGTATATATCAAATTGTTGTAACTTTGTGCCAAATCCTCAGATCTTGTTTCTTTGCATTGTTCAGCCATTTTACGGAAAGATGAGAAATACAATTCAACAATCAGCCATCCTATTAGTCTTCTAACGACTAATAATATTTTTGAGACTAGCATGAATACATTGAAAAGTTTCACATCTCCAATTGTTGAAAGGTGAATCAAATTATAGGTTTCTATACTAGATGGTAGAATAGTAAATATTGCAGAAATTGTCAAGAGTAGCCAGCGCTGAGGTCTTTTAATTTTCATGATACTTATCTTTGCTGTGCTCAAAAGATAGGCCAATGAAAATGACACACTAATAGTAATTATCCCTTCTGAAGATTTTTTTATTACATAAGAGAACCAAAATACATAATCTTTTATAATTAGTTTCTCTGTTTTTGTTTCTTCTCCACGTTCATCTTGATATAACAGAAAGTTGATAAAATAATCAATTCCAATTGGTATAATTTGCCAAATGACTAGATGAACCAAAAACTTGCGTGATAGAATCCGAAACACAAATCTGTTGGTTTGTTTGTTGAAGCTAGCTGGGATAAGACAAAGAATTGTGCAGAGCTTTATCATCTTAGCCCAAATAGATAGTTCTCCTGTAATTAAGTTATGATAATAATTGGCTTTCCTGCATACTCTTAATTTGATTTTATGTTTTAATAAAGAAGACAAAATATTGGGGGTTATTATATAAATCTTTGTCATTATGGCACCTCTATCCAACAAAACTGGAATTCATCAGATAAAATTTTAGTTTCCTATTAGTCAAAAATTGTCTATAATATGAAGGACTAAATAACTGTTCAGGCTATAATTCCCCCTTTCCACTAAATAGCCTAAAACCTGCTTTAAACAAAAACTTGACTTCTAAAAATCGTGGAAAATTTTTTTTGCTGTGACCCAACATACATTCAAACATATACATAAGCTAATTAAATTGTCTTCAAAAAGTGGACAAATGTTACAATGTTTGGTCAAACTATTCCATTTGAAGTCATATTACTGTAGAAGGGAATATGGCATCAATCGGGATTGTCATATCTTGATAAAAAAAATCTAAAAGCTGTCATAACTACCTGTCATATCATCAGCAGTATCAGATTCCATTTCTCTCTCAAGAGGTTTACTTGGAACAACCTTCATTGTAGAACAATTTTCTACTAATGAACACTCTTCAAGTCCAAGATCAATATTGACAAACAAACTGCAATAGGTACATATATTACTTGATTTACTTTTTTTAATTTTTGAACAAACTATTTAAATTTTTTCAGTATGAAATTTTAGATTATATATCATATATAAAAAAATGAAAAGTTAGTTTACTTTAATAATTTTAATTTACTACCAATTATAAGGAAAGAAAACATTGATTTATAAGTCTAATATGTTTTTTTTAAAATCACAAATATGATTATATTTTAAAGTAATTTTGAGGAAAAAAATATCTTTAGGCATTAATAAGTATCTACTAGGTAGTAACCCTTTTTTGAACAAATAATAATTATGTTTTAAAATAGTTTACTTAATGTAAACCAATTTCTAGCTCAAATGATATATAATTATTTTTAACAATGTTTACCTTCTTATAGATTTTCATTACCTTCTTTTTACCTTAATTATTAATTTTGATTATTAATTATTAAGTCCAATTTATATAGCAAATTTAAATAAAGGGGTTTACATCTATTCTACCCTTTCTTAGGATAAAGCCCTTATAGTCTATGGACAAAGCAACTATGCATGTTTCATTTTAGTGGGTAAAATGCTTATATAATAAATACAAAAAAATAAACAGAAATAAATGAATGTTATAACATTGTTATGTTACATAAATGTATTACAAAAAGAAAATTGTCGAATAAAGAGCTTAAAACTTTTATTGCAAAGAATCAATTCTCTTTTTTTTTGACAATATGGTTCTTTTACACAAAGTAATCACTGATAACCCCCTACCCCCAACATGATTTTTCAAATAAATTGAAAAAAAGGAGGGGTAGTTTTTTCCCTATGCCTCCCAGTACCAATATAACATGTCCTAACCTAAAATAAAGTAATAAACAGGCAAAAACTACTCCCCACCACTTTATTTTTCAACAATTTTCAGTGCCTAACAAGATACTTTTTGTAAAATCACCGGCAAAATCCAGAATAATTGTAATAGACAACTATAGGTTTTTAGTGAAGATTCCTCTATTCTATTCATTTTTATGCATTCATTTTTTTGTTCATGATTCAAAACACAAAAAAAAACTTTATTTTGTATATTCTCTTTTTTTGACCACTGAACATCATGCTCTATAACTTTGAAAGTTTGTCCAGCCATGGTTTTAATGCTTTGGTTCTTTTGGATGTAGGCATCCTTGTTTACTAGGTAAAGAGTTTACAAAGATGAAAGAAATTCCTTGTATAGTGTACTGTACAGTAAAAGGTTGTACTGTAAAGTTTATGCTCTCAATTTTTTTTAAATCTCACAAATTAAAGGAGATTTTAGAGCCATAGGTTTTATTCTAAAGTATTTTGAAAATAATTAATAGCAAAACTGATGTTGTGAATTTGGAAAATCATACTAAGATGGTTCTTTTGAAAGACTTTCTTTAAAAATTTTCTTAAATGTTGGCAAATTTTTGTGCTTAGTATGCTAATGCTCATCTCTTTCTTTGTGTCAGAGCTTACAAAAGTTAAACATGGAAAAGTTTTTCTAACTTTTGTTATAAATTAGTTGGCAAGTGAAAATGATTTCATCTTTATACCTGTGTGTAATAACAGGGTTACCTGATGAATTCATTTTTGTTGAAAAAAATACTGATTTCACCACTAGAGGCCCATAGGGGCACTTGAGGAAGGTTGGGAGGGTGTAAATCAGTCCTCCACTTTCCATTTAAGCTTTAAAAGAAACAGCAGAATTTTTTTAAGGGAGAGGAGTCATTGTTTTCTATGTGTGATTTCTCTTTGGAGAATGACTACATCCTCAGCCAAAATAGCTATAAACCTGTCTTGGACCTATGAATAGCTTCACTAAAAGGATTATTATTCTACTTTTATTTAAAACTGATGAGTGAGCATTAATAAAAAAAGTATTTTAAGACAGACTTATTGTTCTGACCATAATAAAGATTCCTTCAGTTACTCTACCTATTAAGTGTTAGGTTAAAGTTATTTTTGTAAATAAAAGGAAAGCAGAAAGATATTATTTTTATTTCATTTGCATAAAAAATGGAAGCACCCGGCAACCCTGTTGTAAGTAATTTTCAGTTGGGAATAACAATTTGGACAAGTAAGGTTAGAGTAGATCTCTTTTATTAGCAACATCTCTGCAGTTTTATCTGTTGTAAAAAAAAGGAAAAAATAAGCCTGCAATATGAAGAAATGTACTTTTGCTTATTTTATTCTTAAATGCAAAAGTTATTATTTAATGAAAAGGTTTTGAACAACAAGCTTAAGTTAATATAAACATGATCAGTTCAAGTTAGGTTAGGTACTCGAGGTTTGGGCCCCTGCAGGGATTTGGGGCAAGGGTGTAGACAGTTAATTAAATCCTGTAAGGTTGGAATGGGAACTAAAAATAAATATAACAAGGATAACATCATTCATAAACGCAAAGCTCTAAAACCAGACATTAAGACAAACTAACATTAACACTTAATATTGTCAGAAATTAATAAGCAGAATTTTTAAGTGTATTTTTTTTTATTTAATGCCAAATTACTGAATGAAAGGACACCTACTTCTTTTAATGATTTGATTATAGAGATGCTTTGCTCATAATGCTGTTGTACCTTGTTGTCCTAGGAATCTTTATTCCATAAATCAGATAGATAGGATAATTATATCCTAAACAAAAGTTGTTGTAAAATCTGCATTTTTAAATAGATGTATGGACGCTTTTAGAGTTGCTATGCTTATTAAATCGTACCTTAATGTTACAGTAATTACCATGCAAAGTTTTTACCACTTTTATATATGTTTATTGTAATGTGTGTAAAATTATTTGGTAGATTTAATGATTTCTACCTAACTTGGCTCAATTATTGGAAACCAATTTGTTTCAACTAATAACTTTGCATATTAAACCAGGGAGGGAGGGGACATTGATCCCATTAGTCCCCAAAGTTTTCTTATTCATTGGCTCAATATTTTTGGGGACCTTATTGAATTTTGATTGGTTAGATGATTAATTGATTGAGTGTCCAAATGTTTCAACCACTAAATGTCATGAAGGGGCAAATTTGTGTATCATCATTAGAGATATACATCAATTTATCGGCCATTGTCTTATCCCTATAGATCTCTGATATTAAACACTGAGTGCAATTTCTTGGCTGCAATAATGCTCTACACAATATTAGTTTCAGTATTTATAATTGTTTTCATATACACAATTACTGTGCATCTTTTTAAAAGATCGCAGGCATGTACATGTATCCTTTTATAAAAGTAACATGATGTTTGGGACTCATCTGAGTGTCTACCTACATGGTTCTCCTTTACAATGTAGCTTCTCATAATCAAACCAACGAACATCAACAAATAGTATCAGGGCATATGATTTTATTTAAAAGTCTGAATTAACAAAAATTTTAAAAACACAAAATCACTTAATTACAGGATGCTTTTTATACTTGATTATAGAGATGCTTCGCCGCTTGCGTATAACATTGTGGTTAATCACCCAGAAATCAATATTTCAAAAATCAAGACAGTCATAATAAATTGTTGACAAAAAGCCATAAAAATCATCAAGTTAGAAAAAGACATACTGAAGTTTTAACACTGATAATAGAGTTGCTAAAGTGATCATTTCATGCAAAGTTTGAATCAATAGGACAATTTTAACAATTTGAAAGTATGAACAAATAGAGTAAATTATAATTTTGTCCTCTAATTATAAAATTATAAATTTTTATATAATTTTGATATCTTGTCTAATTAAAGAATACTTATAAAAGTTAACATCCATATATGCAAAGTTTTTAGTATTTTCATAAATTTTCCTTAAAATAAAAAGATATCTCAAACTGATTACTTGGGCTCGTAAAGAATATAAACAGGTATATTAAGTCGAAAAAGGTCTGTACAGGTTTTTGACAGAGTGTTGGCCAATTAATGGTGAAACAAATAAGTATTCAGCAGACTTTATAATACAAACCTTTACAAGTCTGTATTATCTAATATATTTTGATACTGCACCAATCCAAGATATTAATCCTAGTTTTTCCTTGCGGATGTTCATCATTTACTACTGATTTATAATTTGCAGAGCTACTCTATAGTTCACTTTTCCTGTCCGTCTGTCCACCCGTAACGCCATTGCATTAATGTATTTTCTTACCTGCTATTTAAGATAGATAACTGGATGTCGATCATGTTGCAAAGAACAGAGTAAGTTAATTATTAAAAGCAAATTCACTCTGCACTGTAACTTACTTTGAACGTTTGTTATTCTTGTTTTTCTTCAACTTGAATTTTGTTCAAATTTTGTAAATTACTCAATTTATTGGAACTTATTTCTCATTTTCGTTACTTCTTTTAAAAGTTTTGTCGTCAATTTAGGTTGCTAACATGGACATCATCTATTGGCCACTTCGTTCATCCAGTAGGAGGGGAGGGGATAGAGTAAAGTGGATGAATGGGGGAATAATCTTAATTTTAGCCAGCTTTAAGTTTCACCTTATTAGACTACATTATAATCTGGTATAAGATTCGCATGGGAGGTTGGTGGTACCCTCCCCCAAAACCAATCAAGGACCTATGAGAAGCTACCTTTTATAAGAAGAACCTTATTGGTTCAGTGGTTAGCGAGATCCATTGGTACACAAAAACAGACACACAGATAGAGAGAATCCTTTGACTTTATTATAAGGATAGTATAAGTAGCGGTTTTTGATTATAACATTATATTATGTTACATTAATGCATACTCTTTTGGTAAGAAAAAGAAAAAAGGAAGATACAATAAAAGAACATCTCTTCAATAGTCATAGAAGATTTAGATACATCATTAATAAATCAGCCCATAGAAAAACAGCGGAGGAACAATCTGGCCATATTATTGGTACGAAAGGGCAACTATTTTTTTCATTTCATTCCCATAATGAGTCAGCTTAAAATATTCGCATTTTTTTAGGATAAAATGTTGCTTGGGTTAATGATATCATGTAATATAAAATTTAAAATGTCATCGCTCGTATGAATTTTTACTACTATGAATGAAGTAACAGGATAACTGTCTGTCTGTCTGTTTGTACTGAAGGATCTCGCTAACCGCTGAACCGATATGGTTTTCTTTTATGTGGTAGCTTCTCATAGATCCCGGAAAGGTTTATAACTATTTTGGTGGAGGGTACCATCACCTCCCAAGAGACCTCCAGGTGCGCAGTCGCTTATATAGATATAAATAAACAGAAGGGATCGTTAAAAAAGAATCCCTTTTTAAGTTTGACGGATTATAGGACCGGATTGAGCATCTAGTTCTTGTATTTCTATTATGTCTACATATGTCAGCTGAATTATAGTTTCCGATTGTGAACATAGCACCCTCATCCTATCTCAATATTTACTACAAGCTAAAAAAGCTTCAAACTTCTAAAAAAAATTTTAAAAAATAAAAATTTTGAATGTATTAATTATTTATACATTGTTTTTCCCTTTGACCGGAGTAGCTGAAAATATCGTTTGCAATATTTTGGTTATCTGCTGTACAACTTCGGAAATTAGGGAAGAAATAGGCAACAAATTTTCAGTTGAATTCAGACATTATCATTATTAATGTAGAATCATAGGATTACATTAATAGTTTTATCATAAGTAGTTTTTTATATTCTATTTTATGTATAATTACCGGGAATAAAAATATTCTTACAAAAAAAGACACAATTTTTTTGTTTTCAGTATGGCTTTGAAACCGATTAATATCCGCTGGATTAAAATCGGTTCTCAGCCATACTAAAAATCTTGCAAGCATCGTATTTTCCACGAATATTAAAATGAAATCCATAAAATTGGCTTCATTTTAATATCCGCGAAAAGCTGCCTATAATATGCGATAATTAACATTAAAAATTTGATTTGAAACACATAAAAATAAATGTGTTGGCTTGAAATTTTTCAGGGCATCATCTGTAAGGGAGGGAGAGTTTTGTCATCCTCCACTCCTTCGTTGATAAAGACCATATATGTCAAGCCGTTTTAGATATCTTAAACAAACACATGTTGTTATTGTACTGAATCAGGGAGCTAAAGGAATAAGACAATAAATACCCCTTCTGTACCTTACAATTAGTGGTTGAAACGTATGCACACTTAATTTAATTAACTAATCAATCAAAAATTCATCAAAGAAAACGTTATTATAAAACTTTGGGGACTTGTGTGATAAACCACCCTCTCTCTGGTACTGAATACTCTGTACGAATTTCTTAATTCAGATTTACCTCTATTGATCTAGGAATAAGGAAAGTTTAAAAATAGAAAATAAATTAAAAACAAAAACTATTGTTTTCCTGTTTAGCCAACAGCTTTTTATATGAACTAGCGGCTTCGCCCCTAGCCTTTAGGGGCTTTACCCCAAGAGATATTTAAAAAACAAATCCAGTACCAATAAAAATAAAATGGGGTGTGGATTTTTTTGTTTTTGTGGGGGGTTTGTGGGTCTCCCAACCCCCAAGAAAATAGCCTAAAATCACCACAGGACCAGTAGGTATATTCCATGAAGACTAAGAGTATTTTCCAAAAGGTTCAGTGGTTACCAAAGTCTTAAGGGACGGACGGACGGACAGAAGGACAGACATCATTCTACTTTGTATTTTAGAAAAATATTTTTAAAAATCTATGCGAAATATCAAGTTATTTAATGGTGTGGGGTTAGATTCTGGACCAAACTGTATCATTCTATAGATGTTAAAAATGATTCCTACTACTGCTAGTATGTCTGGCACGTGACACTAACAGAGAGAGTAGAGGGGATTTCTTGGTCCAGAAAAAGGCGCAACTGATTACAAACACAGTTAGGACTTTCAAACAAAGGTCGTTCAATCAAATGGTTGATTGTCTGTTGGATGTTACTTAACCTAATATCCTATAGTGGGCGTTAGAGTATCGCTTCCCATTACAAGCTAATGACGCCCTGGCTTCTCAAAGACAAAATAGAGAAAGGAAGAGAAAGAGAAAAATAGAGAGAGAGAGTGCGAGAGAGAGAATGAGAGAAAGCGAGAAAGGAAAAACTGTAAGTTAAAAATTAGATTGCAGAATTTTCAATATTGCATCTGTAACATAATTTAACATTTATAAAGTGAAAAAGATGGACGTACAGACATACCCTTATCAAAGAGTAACACTACTGAAAACATTTTTTCTTAAAAAACATACTTAGAAAGTTAAACAAAGATAATACTAGCAAAATAAACAATATTTATTTTTAGATATCAGATAAATGTTTTTTTTTTTATATATTTTGTAAAATATTTTCAAGAAGGTACCTTTCAAAATAGATTTTAAAAGATAAGCTTGAAAGAAAATGAAACAATGGACTATTTATTTCTCGCATCGTATTATAAACAGCTTTTTGCGGATATAGAATGTACAATTATAGTATTAAAACCAGTTTTTTTAGCCCCGAGGTGCCGAAGGCACTGGCTAAAAAATAATAATAATAATAATATAATATGATGCTAGACATAGTTTTTTCGTATGGATGAGAACCGGTTCCTATCCACCGGATTCGAATGAATACGAGAATAGTTA
>LS048780.1:21497-33920 GCA_900241095.1 Acartia tonsa | reverse complement strand
GGGTATGAGGTGAAGGACCAAGAGTCTGGCCTTGAGTTGACAAGTTGACTGTTCAGTCCAGGTGCAACTCACCCACACAACGTTAACATCAAGACAAAGCCTAACTTTAGGATCACAGCATGAAAGAGCCTTAGATTCAGTTCATCTAAGTCTCCGAGAATCATCGAATGACTCTAATGACCGCTATTTTTTGCTTTAGATACATCAGATTTTTTCTTTTGTAAATTTTGTTAAAAAAATATTTTTTTTATTGGAATGATACTATTTTTTTTAGACAATAGGATAATAATATATTTTCCTAAAATTTGATAGATTTATGACCTTATTGTTGAAAAATGTTGTAAATATATTCTTTTATTTGAATGATACTATTTTTTTTAGACGATAGGATAATAATATATTTTCCTAAAATTTGATAGATTTATGACCTTATTTAAAAAAAAAGTTATTGTTGAAAAATGTTGTATGACCCTAATCCACCCTTCCTATTTTATTGGCTTGTACAAAGCTTCCCCCTTGTTTATTTGTCCGGAGGCCCACTTCTCCGCTCCTAATTGGCTCACAGTGGCCTGATAAACTTTTATTCGTAGATTTTCACCCTTTCCACACAATAATTGAATTTTTTCACTTTTTCAAAAAATCGTCAGCTTTGTAATCAAAAACATAAATTTAATTAGATTTTTGGATGTTTATCACAATAAGATTAAAAAATTTGTGCTGATAAAAAGTCAGCTTTTTTAATCTTCATGACTACAAATGCGCGAAAAAGAAATGGCGCGCTGTGATTGGCTGGTTTGTGCGGGGCGGGGTTCCGGTGTTTGAATCCTCTGCTTGAATTAGTTTTGGCCCTCATTCTGGAGTTACCTTGCTTCCTAACTACATAGGCTGCTCTTGAAGAACTTTTCAAACCTTTTCTTTAAAACCATCTAAAATGGTAAGTCAATATTTTATTAAATAGGTTCTTAATATAATTCTAATTAAATTACTAGAATTTGTAAAATTCCAATAGTAATATTCAAATAATTTTCTCTTTATATTTTTTATAGTCCTTTTCTTTTTTATATGTTTCTCTCTGTATGTCTGTATTTCTATCACTCTATTTGTCAATTTCTAACTTTCTCTCTATTTATTTCTCAGTTTGTCTGTACATCTTTCTATAATATCTCTCTCTCTCATTATCTCTTTTTTAATTTTTCTCTATTATATTTTTACTGTCTATCTTTTTATGTTTTTTTTTATTCTCTTCTCCCTCTCTCTTTCTTTCTCTCTTTAAATTATCTCTATGATTTTGTCATTATATCCTTCTATCATATTCATACTCTTTTTCAATTTGAATTTCTGTTTCATTCTCTTTTTAATCTATCTCAATTTAAACCTATTCTTTAATTTTGTTTGTCCATTTTTTCTATCTCTCATTTGTAAATTTTCTAATTATTACTGTGTAATAATTTATTGTTGTTCTATGTAAAATTTTACACTGTGCCACTAATTTACAAATTTGTGCTTGTAATAATATTTTTGATATTAATTGTTATTTAATTATTTTAGAGAGAGTGTATTTCCGTTCACGTTGGCCAGGCTGGTTGCCAGATTGGTAATGCCTGCTGGGAGTTGTACTGCTTGGAGCATGGTACGTTATACACATAGATGGATAGATAGACAAATAGATAGATAGATTACAGACAAATAGATAGATAGATAGCTTAGTAGAGAATATTCTAATTTCTATGTTTCCCTTTAAAACTACTTAATGCAGAATTTAACACACCAAACAAATTTTGGAAAAAAATTAATTTATCATCTATTGTCCTATCCTTGAATTTCTATATTAATTAACATCTGCCGTGGTTTATAAAACTTTATAAGGCAGGTGTTTTAAAAAATCATTGATTTTATAAAACATTAGGCCCTTATAAATATTTCATTATTGTATAGATTTTAAAAAACCTTTTACAATTTTAATAGAAGTCCCTTGCAGATAAATATTTTCAGGGATATTAAGGGATAAGACAATTGGCGATAAATTGAAACAATATTACTCCATCTGTTATATAATATTATTAGTTGAAAAGCTTTGATACTGTTAGTTTGTACCAACCAACTAAGATTTAACAGATGTTCCTATGTTTTATAAGCTAACTAATAAGGGAATATATGTTTATTAAATCTTGGGTACCGGAATAATTAACAGTCGAATGTCCCCTCCCTCCTTGATTTAATCATTGTTTTTGTTGGGTTTTGGAGAAAAGCAACTCAATAACCTTATTTTTTGTGTTTAGGAATCCAACCTGACGGTCAGATGCCCTCTGACAAGACCATGGGCGGCGGAGACGACTCTTTCAACACCTTTTTCTCCGAGACCGGCGCCGGCAAACACGTACCCAGGGCCGTCTTTGTCGACCTCGAGCCGACCGTCATCGACGAGGTGCGTACCGGCGTCTACAGACAGCTGTTTCACCCAGAACAACTTGTGACCGGAAAGGAAGACGCCGCAAACAACTATGCCCGCGGTCATTACACCATCGGTAAGGAAATCGTCGACCTTGTCCTGGATCGTATCCGTAAGCTGGCCGACCAGTGCACCGGTCTCCAGGGATTCCTGATTTTCCACTCTTTCGGTGGCGGCACCGGATCCGGATTCACCTCTCTGCTCATGGAACGTCTCTCCGTCGATTATGGCAAGAAGTCCAAGCTGGAGTTCTCTGTGTATCCTGCTCCTCAGGTTGCTACAGCTGTTGTTGAACCCTACAACTCCATCCTGACCACCCATACCACGCTCGAGCACTCGGACTGCGCTTTCATGGTCGACAACGAGGCCATCTACGACATCTGCCGCAGGAACTTGGACATTGACCGCCCCACCTACACCAACCTCAACAGGCTGATCGGCCAGATTGTGTCCTCCATCACGGCCTCGCTGAGATTCGACGGTGCCCTGAATGTCGATCTGACCGAGTTCCAGACCAACTTGGTGCCCTACCCCAGGATCCACTTCCCGCTGGTCACCTACGCGCCCGTCATCAGCGCCGAGAAGGCGTACCACGAGCAGCTGTCTGTGGCCGAGATCACCAACGCCTGCTTCGAGCCCGCCAACCAGATGGTGAAGTGCGACCCCCGTCACGGCAAGTACATGGCCTGCTGCATGTTGTACAGAGGCGATGTGGTGCCCAAGGACGTCAACGCGGCCATCGCCACCATCAAGACCAAGCGTACCATCCAGTTCGTGGACTGGTGCCCAACCGGATTCAAGGTTGGCATCAACTACCAGCCGCCCACCGTTGTCCCTGGCGGAGATCTTGCCAAGGTGCAGCGCGCCGTCTGCATGTTGTCCAACACCACGGCCATCGCCGAGGCCTGGGCCCGTCTCGACCACAAGTTTGATCTGATGTACGCCAAGAGAGCCTTTGTCCACTGGTATGTCGGAGAGGGCATGGAGGAGGGAGAGTTCTCTGAGGCCAGGGAGGACATGGCCGCCCTGGAGAAGGATTACGAGGAGGTCGGCATGGACTCACTCGAGGCTGAGGGCGAGGGAGGAGAGGAATACTAAACACGCCCTCCAACAAACCGACCGTCAACCAAAAAGTGGGGATTACCCGCTAGCTTTACAAATGCGGGTTCTCCGCCGCTTGCGGTTACAAATTATTCTTGTGGAAACGTTAACTGATACCAAAGCATTTTTATGAAATAATATTTAAGCATTTTATTTAATTATTTTTTTTCTGCTATTTATTCCGGTTTTATTCTGGCTTTAATTAAAATTAAATATAAGAATTTCAAATTTATTGGTTGTGTTATTTATTTATTTTGTAGCTTTTTGTTTTATTTGTCCGTTAGTTACTAAGTCATTAGAAGTGAAGCTTATTAACAATTGTGGAAGGTCCGTTCGTCCGTACATAACAATTAATTGTTAGAATTGTCATTTTGATTACAAACTTTGCATGATGATTTCTGAAACGATTAGGGCTATTTCTAAATTCATCAAATGTTTCAAAGTTTTCAATCCATCAACAAACAAGTCATTGAAACTTTCCAACAATTAACTTTTATTGCAACTGAATGTACATACGTTCCTAGTCTAGTTACAGAGTAGATACGCTACAAAAAAAACAGTACTATAATTGCATATTTTATATTGTCTATATAATTGCAAAATTATTATCTAACCATTTTAAGAAAAATGTTTAGCTAATCTATATAGTACTAGCGGCAACGCCCCTAAGAGGCCTCTAGTGGCACTTTAAGTGTTTGGTTTTTAAAAAAATTGCTTTCAATTTTCTACGATACCTTGCAATGTTGAGAAGGAGTCTCTATTCGTTAAAAAAATCGAGTTTTTGTTTTCTCTTGGGAGGATGGTGGTACCCTCCCCCAAAATAGTAATAAACCTTCCCGGGACTCATGAGAAGCTACTCTGTAAAGGAGAACTATATCGGTTCAGCGTTTATAAAGATCCTTCGGTACAGATAGACAGACAAAGATCCTGTTACTTTATTATAACAACAAGGATATTTACAGTGTAATTTACCATGAATCTAAAGGGATGTGACAATAGACGATAAATTACACCTGCAGATTATAATAAGTAGTTGAAACGCTCGGACACGAAACTAAATGAACCAATCAATTAAGATTAAACGAAAGTCCCCAAGGTTGTTAAGCCAACGAATAAGAAAATGTTATTACATATAAATTTAAAAACTTTGGGGAGTTACGTAATAAACTTTCCAATGTCATCTCCCTCCCTGGTAATTTACAGTATAATCTCCCCTCAGCTCCCTACCTCATTCACGAACACATTGAAATAGTCACTGTTTAAGTTGAGTTTTCAGCAGGTAATGTATCTAAACCATATTTAAATTAGCAAAAATATTTATTAAATTAATTTATAATTTATGTTTAGTTTTTTACAAGGTTTAGGTTTTGTAGCGTATTGTCGTACGGACAGACTATACATAATGCTAAACTTCAGAATATTAGTAAATTTCGATTTCTGTTAAAATTACTTAAGATATTTTGTGTTTATAGTTTGCCGTCTATAAAGGGTTAAAACTATGTGATAGATTTAGTTTTTAATTTTGCCGCTAGGCGTCTCAAACAAAAAAGAATTTTTACAACGTTTTTATTAAAAATCCTTTGCATATACAATTTTAATTATTTGTATACATTTTGTTGGGATAAGTTTGTCATTTAAGTGTTTTTTAGTATGTTGAAGATTAAAAATTAAGAAAAAATTTCAAAACATTTGAAATCGTAAATTAATACAAAAATTTACTTACTTAAGTATGCTAAAGTCAATAAAGAATATTATATATTTTAAGGCATAACAAATGCTTATTATCTACTTAATATGACAACCGCTATGAATTAATGTTGCCTCCATTGTCTGTATATCTTAATTACAAGGTGATGCTATTTTGGGCCAAGGCATTCCCCCTACTCAAACTATAGAAGCCACGTAACAAATACAGCAGAAATAGCGCAATGATAAAAAAAAATTGTGACAACCCCTTGCACCTAGGAGCTTTGTATTCGAAGGAGGGAAAGAGGGTAGCCTTGAATTACGCCAAGATGATTTAAAATGAAATAGTCTAAAACCATCCTAGGACTTATGTGAAGCTTCCCTTAAATGAAGAAGTCAAGTTGCCGAGATCTTGACAAACGAACAACATTACTTCTTTATGTAATAAAATAAATTTTAGATTAAAATTAAGTTTTAAGGTAAGGTTAGTTAAATAAA
This sequence comes from Acartia tonsa, assembly GCA_900241095.1. NCBI lineage: Eukaryota > Metazoa > Arthropoda > Copepoda > Calanoida > Acartiidae > Acartia > Acartia tonsa. The sequence continues at coordinate 28,186 of LS048780.1, read as the reverse complement.
TCCCTATAATAAAGTAACAAAATGTGTGTTTGCCTGTGTGTCTGTGTGCACTGAAGGATCTCACTAACCGCTGAACCGATCAGGTTCTCCTTAACAAGATAGCTACTTATAGGTCCCGGAAAGGTTTATAACTATTTTGGGGGAGGGTACCACCACCCTCCCAAAAGAAATCACAAAAAATCGAAATTTGTTTTTTTTTACGCAGAGACTTGAATGCAACATATAAATTTTTCTCCTTCAAATAAGATATTTGAAATGAAAACAAACATTTAAAGTGCCACTAGAGGCTTCTAGGGGCGTAGCCGCTAGTAAATAAATAATATAATTAGGCTGCAACGTACAGACTATCAATGTTATAAATATAGAGAAGACTCGAGACTACACTAGTCCCCAAAGTTTTATAATAACATATTCGTTGGCGTAAACAACTTTGGGGACTATTGATTGGTTGGATTATTAAGTGTTTAAACATTTCAACCACTAATTTTAATCTACAGAAGGGGTAATTTTCTGTATCATCATTGTGTATGTACATGAATTTATCGGCCATTGTCTAATCCCTCTAGATCCCTGTTTTAAACGTAAGAAGGAGAGTTGAAATTACGCAGTCAACCGTTTCAGAATTACTTTACGTCCAAACTTAATATGTTTCATTTATCATGAAAAACATTTGGATTGTAAATAATACTGGTACCCAAAGTTCTTTAAACACGTTCTCTTATTCATTTCTCTAAACCTTTGTTTGGGTACTTTGGTAAATATTGATTGGTTGGTAAGGAATTAAGGGGTATTTTTGTTTATTATCATTGGATCACATAAATTTATCGTCCATTGTCTCATCCCATAAGATCCCTATTTAGGATCAATGAAACACAACTGTGTGATTATAATTAATGTAGGAGAGCAGGGATAGATATTTGAAAGATAAATTTACATTCTACCGAGATCTTATGTACACTTGTACACTCAATCCCAATTATGATACACAATCATACCCCTTCTGTAGATTAGAAATTATGAGCTGTGCCAGTTTGTTTAATCCTATCAAGATTAAGACTGCTTTCCACGGATAATAAAATAAAAAAATTATAAGCTTTTCAGATTTGTTGGCTCCGACGGTGACGAAGGGCTGGACCAACAAAAAATAAATTTATTTTCTCGTATTCATTCGAAACCGGTGGATTAGAACCGATTCTCATCCATACGAACCGGTTCTACGATTATAGAAATGTACAATCATTTAAGGTTAAAACCAGTTTTTTTAGCCCGTTCCTTCGGCATTTCGGGGCTAAAAAAACTGGTTTTAATCTCATAATTGTACATTCTATATCCACGGAAAGCTGTTTATAATACGATGCGAGAAATAACTTTTCTTAAGATTATTCTTTTATGAAAAGCAAAACATATTTTGGTCTTAATATAAAAAATTATTCTTGCTGGAATCTGAAGCAATTTTGCTCTTTTTCTACATAATTAAACAATAATGACAACATTCATAAATACGAAGCTCCGAAACTGTAGGACAAACGAACATTAACACATATAGAGTGACAGAATTGAAAAAGCAGAATATAAGTGTATAGACCTAAAAAAATTAAAAGTAAATTTGTTGCAAACATATTAAATACACGATACTGCTTATGGACATACTTAACTTTTTAGGACTTGATTATTAAGATGCTTCGCTTTTAACATTGTACGCTGTTGTAATAGGGACCAGTATTCTAAAAATCAGATGAATAGGATAATTTTATTACATTAATCATAGCTAAAAAAGGTTAAAAAGCAACATGTTTTAATTGGACGTACGGACGGAAGAACGGACTGACCGACCCTAATTATAGAAAAGATCGCGATTGAAAATACTTTTATTTAGGGTAAGGAGTAATTTCTTTTGGCTGTTTTCCTAGTGACGAGGTATGACATACCTTTAGTTTTAAATCATGCCTTTGCTCAATTAAAAACTTAACTTAAAACTATAGATCCTGCAGTTTCTGAGATCGTACTGTACGCACCAGGACACACATATCCAGTATAAAATGTTACCTTTTGCCCTGAAAAGAATGACTGGCTCCATCCTGATCCTCTCCCAAATAACTTTCTGTTTCAACAATCATACCTGTATCAATCATATGATGAGTCAGTATAGGGAAGTAAGCCAGGGAGGGAGGGGACATTGGACTGTTTATTATACTGGTCCCCCAAAGTTTTGGAATAACCTTTTCTTGTTTGTTGGCTAACGGCTAACCAACTTTGGGGACTTTTAGGTATTGTATTTTAAATGGTTGGTTCATTATATTGAATGTCCAAACGATTCAATTAGTAATTGTAATCTTCAAAAGGGGTAATTTTGTGTATCATTGTACATCAATTTATCGGCCATTGACTTATCCCTTTTGATCCCTGAAAATGTGGACTGACGAGAGAAGATGATTATTGCACGTTGTAGCAGTAGTAATCCAATACCTTTTTTCTGCCTGTATACCAACTAGATTTAAAAAAAAAACATTGATTAATGAAATTAGAAGTTTATTTGCAGATTAAATTCAATAAAGAGGATTTATCAGTGTTCAACAAACGCTAAATGTGAAATCACCCGATAATCCTTCCACTCCTATCATTATTTATTGATAATGCCAAACCCAATGGAAAACTTTATCAATGTTTTATTACAGAAGTGGAAAGATTGACATTAGAAAGTTTTAGTGAGATCAAGGACTCCATTGAAGATTAGATTGATTCAAGTTTTGAATGTTATGCAATCTTGCACTGAATGTGTTTCGTTACCTTGCAGGATATTATTACCAACACATCTACACAAAACCTTTCCAAGCAACGACTTGGCTAAATCAATACAGTCTTTCTCATAAAAAGATTTCCTAAACATATAATTATACTAATATACATGTTCATTTCGAAATAATAAAATTTAAAAACTTTTTATAAGAAATTCCCCTGAAAGTGGTCTCTATAAATTTTCCCCTAAATTTTCTATTTTATTTGAAGCAAAAAATAAGTCTGATAGGATCACCCTTTTCGCATTATTAAGATGACACTAGAAATATCTAGTGGCGCAGCTTCTTATGTAATATATTAAAAAAGTTGCTTCTCCATTAGCCTCTAGAGGGAGGTCAAGAAAATAGCCTAAACCCAAACCAGGACATTTATATAAAACTTCCTTAACAACAAATTAAGACCAACAATTTCACAGAAATTTAACTTAACAAATCTTACTACTTTATATTAAAGATAATCTAACCTTAATCTTTTAGATCTAAAATATTTTGACATAATTTCCTCGTTTCCATCGCTATCCTAAAAAGTATCACCATTGATATCTTTTTTAAAAGCTTTTACATGTTTTAAAAACGTACGTTAAATATATAATATAAATTCTCTAAAAATGCGACCTCTCTGACACCTATGTTCATTGTTTGGAAAAAGGGAAAACAAAATTCGAGTATAGTCGTATTTTCACAGTAGATTTTTAAAGTTAGGTGATTGCCCTGCAGGGTCAGAGGGGCTAGAAATAGGAGAAAAGCTACAGTGGAAATACGAAGAAATTCCCTTTGAGAGGCGTTGCCACGAAAGGGACTATACCCCAAAATTCTAATAAGTAGAAATCTGAATTCCTAAATTTTTTCAGATATCTATATTATGTCTCAGAATACGCAGATTCATGTGACACATTATACATTTTTTTGCTTAATCTATTCCGCAAGTAAAAAAAGGATAATTAATGAGAAACAAGAATTCATTCGATTCGTGTTGAATGATCGAAAGTTTAATAATTTTTTTTTAGTTCAGTTGATACATATCACTCATTTAAACAAAGAAACAAAGCTAAAGAACTTCTATACCTATCTATTTTTACATATCTATTCTATTTCATAAACAATTACCTGCTCGAGTGATCTCTTCTTAGATGCTAACATGGTGTATCAAGATTTCTGAAATCAATGCAGAGGGAATATATAAATATCAAGACCTGCTAAAATTTATTACTATTGTTGTCTAGAAAAATTTGTTTTAGATTTGAATTGACACAAATTTGATTAAATCTTCTGCAGGCATTTAAATCTACATCTATAATTTCTAGATGAGGTGGACAACAATCAATAGGATCAAGGTCACTTTGTAAGTAAACATTTAATAGAATAATGGCCTCTACTGTTTGAAAGCAAGATTTAAGAAGTGCTACAAGACCTCCCTTGCTGAAAGAAGCTTCAGAAATATAAATATATTTCAGAGAAGGCATGAGCAAATCAAAGTTAGATGAAATATTGACACCACGTAAATCCAGATGCAAATATTGCAAGGTTTCATTACATTTCTTCAGCAACTCTATCAGGGATTCATTAGAATGTTCAACATCTTCTATTTCAAGTTCTGTAAGATTATCAAAAGCATGTGGAAGCTTGTCAATATCAAGTTTAATCTTATCCAATTTCAGAACTTGGATGTGTTTATGCTGACTCCAAAGTAAATGAGACAGACTATCAATACAAAGTGGTGATCCATATCCATGGTAACGTATTTTGACCACTCTAAGTTGTTGACTCTGTTGGCACTTGAGTAGCAGCTGGTTTACTTGCTCCAAGTCGACTTGCTTTTCTAGAGAAAGATTAAGCTCTTGTAAAAGGTGAAGATTTGATGTAATACTGGACACTACTGGGTTTACATCCGTTAGCTTTAACACTTTTATCAATTGTGAACAAAAAAGACTTTTTGTAACTTCAGCAGTCATCGTAACATTTCTAATTGACAGTCTTGTGATGTTTAGCATTTCTTCGATAGGATCACTTAGCTCAAAATACAACCGTTTCAATTCTGAAAATACGTATGGCGTCTAAATTACAAAATTATACGTGTATAATATAATCTTATTCTACATCAATTAAAATCCTATAATTCAAAATAATGAAGCAAAGACGAATTACAAAACTTAAGTCTTTTTTTGTTCAAATTAGACCATAACAGAAGACTTTTCTACAAGATAGTTCTGTATGCTTTCATTTAAGTGTTAATAATAAAGGTAGTAAGACAAGAGAGGTAATGTCTGATTGAGCCAATAGGAGAATCACATCGGAACCTACATTAAATCTCATTGGTTGAAATTATGTACACATTTCATTATGAACGCATGTTTTTTTTTCATTCTATACATAGATAAAAGTCAGCTTTAAACAATATCATTTTTTAGTACAAAGCTTTACTGAATCAAACTTACTTGCTCAAAAATTTCATCATAAATGAGAAAGCTTCAATAGAGGTGGATTCTTTAAAAAAAAGCTTTTGGATGATTTTTCACTAAAATAATTTTTCCTCACTATCGAGTAGCGAGTCTATTTTTTTTTAAAAATCCACCTTAGCTTGAGTCGAAAGTAAACAATACTAACGTCTGCTAAGAATGATATTCCTTTTAAGATTTGACGAAAAATCGGGTCAGAAGCGTAATCTAGATATAGTATGTCTATTCCTGAATAAATGTTCTAAATAGTTTATCTTAAACTGTAGAAGAGAAAAAAACATAGTTTCCTTATAGAAATATGGCATACAGACAAATATATTTACAAGGTAGATTCTAATATTCAAACAAAAAAAATAACTATCTATAACACCAGAGTAATTTACGTTTTCCCCATGGGGCGGACAGACGGACAGTTATGGAGTAGCTTTGCTATAAAAAAAGTTTGATTAATATTACCTTTGATGATTGAAAAAGTGATGTTAAACAATTTGAAAATGTTCTTTTCAATCCAGTTACAAGGCCAGGCTTACTACAAAAATAAACAAGGATGGTAACATAAATAAAAGCAAAGCTCAATTAATCAGACAATCTTCAACAATCCTATTATATAAAGTAAGATTTTTTTGTCTGAAGCGAAGGATCTCGCTTACCGCTGGACCAATATGTTTCTCCTAGGAAGGTTTTTACTTTATGGGGCAGGGAGGGTACCATCATTAGGCCAAGAGAAATCATCCCTAGAAAAAATTAACTCCCTCCCCAAAATTTTTACATTCTTTTTTAAAAGTAATATTGAAAATGGGTAGGGTTCAACAACCACCACCCCCTCAAGAACCCCTTGAGGGCTCCAGGGGCGTAGCTGCTTGTTACTAATAAAGTAATGTAAATCAGTTGTAAACATGATTTAATTATATGTAATACTAACATTTTAAGACTTAATTGTACAGGTACTGTGCTTTTAGTATTATGCCCAATCGACATAGTAGTTGCCATTTTATAAATCATGAAAGAAGTACACAAAATCTCAAAAAACGCGCGGCTAGAGCTAACTACACATGTAAGAACACACTTCTTTGTAGAAACACAAAAAGTAAACTTTTAATGACAAAACCATTAAATAAACATGTATTGCATGTCGACACCCTTCTTTAAAATTTCATATTGGGAAGATCATTACTTATACCTCCTAAATGTTCACACTCCCTGACAAAAACCTGTGCACACCACTGATTCTTTGTACACCATAGGAGGAACAAGGGGGGGGGGAGGGGGCTATAAATATGCACGTGACTCGAAACAATAATAGAGAACCTAAGCTTTATAAAACACTAATTGTAAAATTTGATTATTTGAATCAAGGAAAGAACAAGGATGACAACATCCATAAGTAGCGAAGCACAAGAAATTGTGGATGGGAATACGTAGAAGTAGATTTAAAGTG
>LS048780.1:0-17804 GCA_900241095.1 Acartia tonsa | reverse complement strand
TACGAAGCACTGCGCCATCCCAAAACTGGTTTATTAGGCTAGAAATAGGCCTAGGCTTGAAATAGGCCTGAAATAATTTTTTCCTACGTTTCCCATCCCTTATCCCTGAGCTCAACATGAAAAATACTAACTTTGAGAAATGTAAGTTTATCAGCGCACAAAATTAGAATAGTTTGTCCGGTGCCCTCCAGGTGTTTATATCCAACTTCACCGCGCATATCAAGATCCAATCCTATGGTTATGTTCTCATATCTAAAAGTTAAAACATTTTTTTTTATGGAAAACATGAAGGCAATTTAAGAACTATAAAAAGAAAACAATATTAGCATTAAAAAAATAAGAAAAATTTCATTAAAATCAAAATATACCTAGAAGGTGTTTTAACTCTTTTTAAAAACTTGTTTAAAATTAATACCTATTTCTTTTATGTGCATTTAATTTGAAAAAAAATGCAAAACCTGGAGGGAAATGAACGTTTGACGTTTTCAATTTCTTCGCACAGCTTTTTATACTTTGCTGAATTGTTGAGGAACTCAAACACAGGAACGTGCCAGTGGCGCAGCCGCTTATCACAACCAGTCACCCGTCTATCAATACTTACAAAAAAAGAATCATTAATGTTTGTTTTAAATTGATACATGTCTTATACTAAAAAAAATTTAAAACTTTCCCCCATCCCCCAAAAAATATTCGATCTGGGGAGGAAGGGAGGGAAGTGTAAAAATTTTAAAACATAGCACATGAGCTTTACAGAATTACTCTAATTCCTTAGGTCTATCTCTAGCCTATGTACCCATATGTAATACTTTAATATCTTACCATCTGTTTACGAGTCTCAAAATTTTCATATCACTAACTTGAAGAAATTCCAATATTTTGAGTAGAGCCAGGTCAGGTAGTTTCTCAAAACTGAACTGGCCAACCTCTTGGATGTTCTCTTCAGGTTGTTCATTCATTGTAATAAGCAAGCAGCGCAGTTACTGTATTATGCAATATTATCACAATTCTTAGGTAAATGTATAGCTTCCTAATAATTAGGCATCTTCATTGCAAATACATTCGTGGTTCTTTTTAAAAGTTTTTACATAAGAACATTTTTATCTGCAATAATTTTCATCAAATAAGTCACTTAATAATGAGGGTAAAATTCCTAAATAGCATAAAAATTTTCACATAAAAAAATCTTTACAGTTTTAATGGTTCATTTTTAGTAAAATTAGCAATATAAAAATTAATAAAATTATACATATATCACAGTTACTTATAAAATATTTCCACTTATTTCTATCTGCTCATGACTTTTCTGAATGTTATGTTGATCCTAAAAAATAAAACTAGTATAAGTAATGTAATTAAAATGTTCTTTTTTTTATAGAAAATGTACCTATTTAGAAGATAAAGTAGATAAAGAATTTCGATTATTACATGAAATTTCCTAACTTTACTACTTAAAGAAAAGCTGTTCTTGAAACTCAAACATCTAAAAACTTCAATTTGGAACATTATTTTTTAACAGTCGACCGAGGACGGACAGGAATTTATCCTGTAATTATTCATTTGGTCTAGACCTGGGCTAGATAAAAATCGTATTTTAGCTATAATGAAAGAAAACATGTATTGTTTCGTACTATAGACAATTTTAAAGTAATCATAAAATTATGATCTCTATAAATGGGATAAACTTTCACTTTTTGATAAAAAAAACTGAATTTATTAAAAGGAATATTATAACTTTAAAATTATACACTTCTTAAACTAACCCATTAGGAAAGATTGTCAAAATTATACCTTGTTTCTTTACAAGATTTTCTTGGAGGTAAACTGTGATACCAATAGTTATTTGTTGGAGGATTCATCAGTAATAATAAACCATCTGTAAGCACAAACTTTTCATCTTCTATTTTCTCTGCCTTTTTATCCTAAAATAATAAATAAGTATAGATAAATTTAAGCTTTATTGTCCTTTCTATTTTTAGTAGCGAAGCTACTCTATAATTTGAAATGTCCATCTGTATGTATGTCTGTCTTTTTGTCTGAAACGTGATTTACTCGGCTTCTTTTCAAGATAGACAGCTGGAATTTTTAGTAAAAATTCTCATGACATATGCCCATCTAATATAAACATTGTTTAGACCATCTGTTTGTTATTTGGGGTGCTAGATCGATTCCTAAATTTTTAAGTTTTCGTGATTTTCTCAACAAAATTTCCAAGATACAGGGCTGAAATTTTCAGGGTATAAATAATTTTATATTCTACATATTATCCCCAAATTTCATTAAGATTTTTTTATTAATTGTGGAGCTAGATCAATTCCTAGATTTTTTAGGTTTTCATGTTTTACTCGGTTCTCATTCAGGATTGACAGCTGAAATTATCAGGGATTGAATATGCTCATGTTCTACATATTTCCATTAAGTTTCATTAAGATTTGTCTATTTATTGCGGTGCTAGATCGATTCCTAGATTTACAAGTTTTCATGATTATAAGGTTGCGTGATTTTAAAGGTTTGATGATTTCCCTAATTTACCAAGATTAATGTTTATTATATGACACTGCTTTATAGTAATTTTTTCATGATATCCATTCATAATTTTTGAGCTTCGCTACTTATGGATGTTGTCATCCTTGTTTTTAAATTTTTCTTCTTTATAAGCAAACTAGCTACTGCACTCTCTAGGGTCTCTAAATTCCAAGGGGCAGAGAAAGGAGAAAAATAGCTTAAAATCATCCCAAGACTTAAAATTAAATTGAGGCAAATGATCTCTGTATTGCTGTGGGGGTAAGTTATTTCTTTTCAGAAAGCCTACTTTAGAACTTTGGGTGGTTGGAAGCTAATGACCATTGACCCGATGAGGGACATAAAGGATTGTGGCACAGCCGAAAGAATAAGAAACAAAGTAAAATATATCCATTATCATTAGAATTGGAAAATAAAATACAAAACAATGATTCAGTCGCAAAATTAAAAGTTTTTTATACTACACCAATTTAACTTATCTAGAACTGTGCAATACATGTGCGTTAGCAGATACATGTGACCGTCCTCTCGAGGCTAACCAACCCACCAACCAACCAATCTAGAATAATTAGAAAGCCGTATTCAATTTACCTGATGCCTGAAAATAAAATCTCTTTCTGCTCCGAAAGTGAGACTTGCAATTGGTGTTTCTTTGTCCAACTCTTTCTCATCATCTTTATGGTAACCCATTTTGTCAGAACCATCCTTATATCTAGACAAACTTGTCATGGTTATGTATTCTTTTTGAAAAATCAATTTCAATATTTTTCTTAAGTGTTATCTTCACAAACAAATCTATGGTATAGATGTATATACAGATAACTACCTCCTCCCCTTTTTCAATGACCTTTTTCGTCTGCTAGCAAATTGTTTTCTGCTACTTGGCTGTGTTAATATTCCCGACAACATTGGTTGATTTTTAACAACCCAATTGAGAGTCGGCACAAGGTCATTGTGATAGGGAAATTCAGTTATTTAACCCTTTCTCCATAGTGTTTTACTGTTATTCTTCACAGAATTTCTTGTAAAATTAAAAATAGAACTACTAAAAGAACAATGTCATTTAGGAAAATTATTTTGGTTAGGAAAAAACTCTTTAGGTAAATTTCAAATAATAAACAATCTATCAACATCTAATAGGCATCTCATAAAAAGTAAGGGGGTATTTTATTTAAGAGTATGTTCTAGGAGTTTTACAAGGGGTATTTTACCAGGACCATTTTTATAACTATCGATCTAACCTTTCCCAAAATATATAAACAAACCTAGAACCTATTAAAACCTTTCCTGGTCAGTTTAAAGGTTAGGAAGGAGAGTGAACAGACATTCATACATCCTACCTTATTTATGTTCTTATAGAATGGAACCTGTTTATTAGAGCAAAGTTGTATCTGAAACCTGTGACAGCATGCACCCTGTCCACGAGGTATTGTAAGGTTTGTGTCCATTCTTTAGCCACTATAGTTGTTCCACTATACTTGTATGTCAATCCTTTCTCACCATATGCTAAATAAACAGGGAAGATTATGTGTACATCTAATAGCAACAAAGTTTTAATTTAATCAGAAAAATAAAAAAGATAACTCTGTAGAACATTTTCCCGAAACCGATTAATATCCGGGGATTAGAACCGGTACTCAGACATACTGAAAAATTATGTCTAGCATCGTATTATATCCAGTTTTCTACGAATATAAAAATGTACAATCATAAAATTAAAACCTGTCCTTTTAGACTGTGCATTTCGGGGCTAAAAACTGGTTTTAATCTTTTATGTGTACATAATATATCTGCGGAAAGCTGTTATTAATACGTTGCGAGAAATAACTATTACTGAAGGTAACATTTGTGTCAGTCTATAGCTCTTTGTCAATAAGTCTTTGCTTGATTGGTGTAACTCTTCTTTTCCCCTTTACTCTTATATATCCTGTGTGTTTTAAGTATTAATGAAAACTAAGATTTCAGTTGAGTTGACTACTCATGTGCATTAAGGAATGACCAGCAACCAAAATAAATCATAGTGAAAATAATATAATACAGCTGGATACAACATACGGAAATCATGGAATGTATTAACTTCATAACCTCTATTTTGTATGATTTATTCTAGGTAAGTTCAGTACTATTAGAGATGGCCCTGAAAGATCTGTATTTATTTCCTGACATGTCTTTCCTATGTATTACTATCATGTCCTAGTATGGCATTAATCGACGAGCATTATTCTAACTTCTAAGTTACTCTAAATAACTCTATATTCCTCAACAGATATAATATACCATTACTCCTAACCTGCTTGTTTACGTGGAATTGGATAAACTTTGCCAAAAACTTTAACTTGAGCCAACTCTCCGGTTAAATATTCAATTTCTTTCTCAAGGTTGCTAAAAATATCCCTGAAATTACATTTCATATTATAAAATAATAGTATTTTTTATCCTTTTCAGGATTAGCTTCAGCTGTATTATTCTTTAAAAAGCTATGTCTTATCCCTCCACTAGTTTATATAAAGGTTTCTACTTTATATAATAAGATTGACAAGGAATCGACAGTATTCCTAAAAAAACCAGGTGGGTGTTAACGAGAGATTTCACCAATCAAATACCTATATCTATTACAGGGTTTCGGATCCGCATTGATTTTTTGCGGATCCGGATCCTTGACAATAAAAATAAAATCACAAAACCTTTCAAAAATATTTATTCTTTAATTCGAAGTCAAAAATACTTTTAATTTTCAAGTCTGACCCTAAACCTTAAAGATTGGCTCTCATCAAGAGAATGTTTGAGATTGTATATAAATTTAGGTAGATTTTTCCCTTTTTTCTGCATTTTTTTGAGTCCAAGGATCCGAAACCCTGTCTATTAAAGAGCAGCTTCTATGTGACTATAATATCACTCGCTCACTATCACACGGCTCAAGCAAAATTTGTAAATGAAAAAAAAAATATATAAAAAACTCACACCACGACTTAAATCCACTCATTAAATTTACTGTTTCATTTATGCCTCTAATTGTAACAAAACATTATATGATTCCAACCTACCTACTTGCAACTTTATCAAATAAAATAACAAGACTTAAGTCTAAGTTATTACGCTTGATATATTTCCATTTTAAATCAGTCGGATCTTTAACATTCTCTATTTTTAACCGCTTTGTTGGTTGTGAGGAGCTATATTCTACACATTTTTTATCCATTTTTATTCAATACTGAAAAGAAATAAAACTAAAATAAAATACTTTTAAGTAAAAAACAAAGAAAATGTTAAATGTTTATTCAATTTATATTGAAACTGTTTACATGTTGAAAAATGGAAAAATTATATTCATTCAGTACATATTTGTCAATTGTAGGCAAAGTTTATAAACTTATAAATCTTTTTATAGTTTTCAATGTCAATATTTAGTATTTACACACAAAACTATATTTGTTTTACAATAAGAAACTAATTTAATTGTTAAAAATTGAAAACCATACTTCAATCTGAGATCAAAGATTAAGAAATGACTATATAAATGATTTAATTTGTCACTTATTTTGGTTTTGTTTCTTGATCTGAGACTTGTCTGATATACACAGCGTCCTCTGGCAAGTCTCGCGTTATTTCTTCATCTTCATACATGTAGCTGGATGCAATGGCAAGGACGCTTCCATCCGCAGCAAAGGACAGGCTGGCAATACTTGTTGGATATCTAAATAAAAATAAGATACTTGACCCTGTTTTAAATGTTTTAGGACTAGTTACTAAGCTGGTAGAATAGGGATTCAAAATTGTTTATGAATAATAAGATAGTCATTTGTAATGAGGAGGACTATGATTTAAACATTAAGGCTTTAAAAAGTAGAAATATTTGAGTAAAACAAAATTCTGCCTTATTTCTTTTTCCAAAATTAACTATTTCCGACTTATAAAGCAAACTCATAGGCCACCAGTAAAATAGTTCTCTATTTGACACAAGAGTTTCATTATCAATTCGTTATATTTTAAAAACGTCATTAAAACATAGTTCTGTAAGCAAATAGAATAAAATATTAGGATCACTAACTTTTTAATTTTCAATATGGAGCTACACATTTTATCATAAAAAAATTATCATGTAATAAAAATAACTACTAATAACCTGTGAAATTGGCATAGTCTCTTTTTATTGTAACCATCCCAAATATTAACAAATCCATCGGAGCCACCAGTAGCAAAAGTATTGTATTTCTTATGGAATGATATGGCGTTCACAGGATAAATATTTTCTACTCCGCCCTCCTTAATCCTGTGACATTTGAAGGCGTATTTCTTCTTGTGTGCTTCTGGACTTGAGTCAAGGTATTCAACTGCCACTCTTCCCTCTATGGAGCTTAGCACATATCCACTCTTGTTTGGGAAGCATGAGATACACCGGGTTTGGTATTTTAGACTTGATTCACGCTTCTGTGGAGCAACTGTCATCATTCTTAATTAAAGAAATAAAATAAACAATATCATTGAATAAAATTCAAAACTAACATTATGTTAAATTTATTAGTGACCATGAGGAAATCTACTATGTCAAGCGCGTTACGGTAGGGTGGGGGGGGGGATAGAAGGAATTAAACGTCTCCATAACAACGAAAAACTTTTTCTAAGTAATAACTAATAAGTAATTACACAAAAAAGCCGTACAATCATTCGGTTGCTTGTCTCCAGGTTTAAATGTAAAGAACATTAAAAGGTACTCCCTACACATGACATGAAAAAAGTCATATCAATCGAGAACTCTCTGTCAATACATTGTTTATATATTTTGAATCTACCTGATATCCCAAATCCAGACATGTCTTCCTGCCGTACCAACCACAAGCTTGTCTCCAGCCAAGGACATTGTGTATACTTTATCAGGTTGGGCGTAGCTTCCTAATAATAAAATTTTTGTTAAAATCAATATCTCAGTTTTGTATGTTTTCCACCCGAGTTGAATTTCATTGGAAAATATAAATCCTAAAATATCTCAATATTGGAATAGATAATAGTTTAATATATGAAGTAAGTAGGTATATTACAATGGATTGAAATAATTTTCCTTTCAGGCTTCATTTTTTTTATTTTTGATAAATGATTGTAGACCCTTACAGTTTACCCTTAAAGGTGTACTTGCAGGATTAAAAGTACCTGTACAATTATTAACTCTCGGATCCCAGATTTTGACTGTTGAATCCCAGCTTCCAGTACATATAATATTGTGTTCATTAGAATAGCAGACACATTTTATTGCACTCTCATGGCTTCCGATCGCTGTCTCAGTTCCTAAAATTTAAACTTGAAAGATTTTTGTATTTTAAAATTGTTTAATCAATTGTAATGGTAACTAAAATGTAACCTAAAAGCGCAATCTTAGTATTTTTATTGTGGTACAATAGCTGAGACTTTATATCTTCCCCTCCAATGAATTTATAAAGCACCCAAACTTACGTTCTGAATTCTGCTTCTAAATGATAGATAAAAGCAAACCTGAATTGATATCATAACATTTGAGTATTTGATCCAGGCCCCCTGACCAAACATGGATAGGATCCTGGAAAACACAATCGAGAACTGGTTCTGAGTGAGCATATGTACATCTAACAGTATTTGCCGCAATATCATATAATCTCACCTAAAAAAGTTACTATTATTGTCTTTATAATAAATATATTTAGAAGAGCAGCTACGCAAAATTAGGGTATGTTAGTAAGTTACTCTTACAAAAAGTACAACTTCTTTAGATTGTTCAGATTTCGTTTTTGCTACGCTACGTACCTACTTATAGGCATAATTGCCCTTAATATTATTTCTACTATTTTGTTAAATATTATATGTAAATTTGGAGATGATTATTACAGAAAATTTAAACCTTTTTATCCCATGATGATACAAGAAGAAATTGTGAGGAATGAGGACCGAATGTGACTCTAGAAATTCCATCCTCTGGAGGATTTTTCAATTTAAATTCTGGTTTTGTTTCAGTCATTTCTTCTGAAAGGTAAAAAAATAATTTATATAAGTGTCTAATCATTACTTATGTATGCATATACATATTAGACTACACATCTTTATTCATTCTTTTCATACAAGTCTCCATTTATAATATTATCAGAATTCATCTCCTAAAAAAATGAAAAATAAAGTCATTATCATTTTAATATTTTTGATGATGTTTATATATTATCTAAGTAATAAATTTTTTTCTTGTCTTTGCTTTTCAAGCATTACATTTATCAATATTTATTTTAGTTTTCCAATTAATTACCTACAAAATTGCAGTTTTATTTATCTAAAATATTATTACTGTGCTATGAAGATATGAAATATCAATAACCTACCTTTACATGAATCATGTTGCTACTACTTGAATTCGACAACTTCCTAATTTTCTCAGGCGTTTTTAGTACCTCTTCAGGTTGTTTTTCCGCCTTTCTCTTCCAAGTTTTAACCAATTTGTTAGAGTTTCCTTAAGATTTAAAAATGAAAAAATGAGGTATTTTAAATAAAATCCAAATGTGTGGTTAAAAAATCAATCCTACTTACCTAATGCTTTTAAGTTTTTAACTATCTATTTAGTTCTCCCTTCACAAGAAAGCATTTTAACATATACATGATTTTTTAAATTCTTTTACCTATAACTTTTATTTCCTCTTGTAACTGATGTAGCTTCTGTTTATTTGATTTTAAGTTTTTGTTATCAAGTTTAATATTCAAATTTTTGGTTTCTTGATTTTGTTCAGTATTCTCTTCCATAATTTCATCCTTTTTTATTGATAAAGTTTGATATTCCTTGTTTGTAGCAGAAATTATATTTGTTAATTCTTTAATTCTAATAATCTTCATTTCATTTTCAGTTTTTAATCTTTCAAGTTCAGACTGTAATTCACAGAAATAGTCTTCCTTTTTTCTTATTATTTCATCTTTTGCTTTCAAGTTGTCTTCTAAAATGCCGACTTCTTCAGATTTTGATTTCACCTCATCCCTTAGCATTTTAATGTCATCCTTTAGCTTGAAGTTCTCCTTTACTGAAAAAGAAATTATTTACCTACTTAATAATTAAGAAATTTTTAAAGAATTTTTTTTTCATTACATGTATAAATCAGATTATCTGAAAATGATGATCAAGATATTTAACAAACATGTACTGTTGAATTTATTTTACCTATTGTTAACATTATGTTTCCATCCTCCTTCACAGGTTTACATTGTGGAAAAGCAGTGGTCAGACAATAATCTGCTTTATATCTCGAATTCAGTTTATGGCCTCGTATTACTAGTTTGTAGTTTCTAAGTAGTTTGTCCCTGTAGCAAAAAAAATGTAAATGGCATTTGACATAATAGAAAAGTTTTGACATAATAGAAAAGTTTACTCACAGAAAAAAATCGGGTTTACTAAAAATTAAAAGTTCATTGCTTGATCAGAGCAACTTTTGAATAACTTTCAGTTGCTATGTCTTAAATAGCAGCTTAAAAAGTTTTTCCAAATAACATTTCTGACACATATTTTTTTTTTTTTTTGCAAAAAGAGAGGGGTAGATTTCCGGTAAAATCCGTAAAGGTGTGTGTTTTAAGCTTAAAAAAATTTAAAAAGTTAACATAAATTGTTATCGTTCTACTTCTATTTTTAACTTATAGCACATAACCTTTACGGATTTTACCAGAAACCTACCCCTCTCTTTTTCACTTTAAATCTTGCCGGGCTAAATAAGATAACAATGAAATAACTTAAATGGAAGTTTTAAAATCTCAAACATTTTCAGCTTAAAGAAATTACCTGAAAGTCTTTTTAATGCCCGCATAATTGTGGTCAATATATCCCTTTTGTACCCATAAAGCAAAAAGTTCGTCTCTGTCATCCTCATCAAGAGATTTAATTCTTTTTTCTTTACTTTCTATGAGATATTGTGTATCAATGTAAAGTTCGAGATTTGAACCTTTGAAACTTTCTTGAGCCTTGAATAATTCTATACCGTCTCTCATGGTTGAAAATTTCAAAGGAATGTTTCTACTTGCCATTTTTAAATTCAAATAGTTTTTGTTTCTGCAACAATTACAGGTTAATGTTTAAGAAGTTTATTTTTAAATAGTAATTTTATTTTGTAATTTGTAATACACTTTTCCTTTCGTCACACTATTATTAAAGACACTTCCTATTCTATTAGTTCTAAATATCTATTTCACAAATTAAATTTGAGTTCCTGAAAAGTAAACATATATTCTCAAAAAGTAATGCATATTTTTTTAACCCTTTTTAAATTTTAGATAAATTAAATAAAAAAGTAGATTTTCAGAAAAAAACGTTCTAAAATTCTTTGATAAAATTTTTAATAAAATAGAATTTAAAAAGCCCTAATTAAAAAATTCTCTGTCTGACTTTGACTCCTACACAGAGATTATAAATTATTATACACAACAAAACTGCAGTGATCAATCCATAAACACATCAATTGAAAAAAAAGCCCAATCGTGCCCAAGTGATTTATTTTTAAAAATTGTTTAAAACACATTTGGACTTGGAAAACCTAATAGGTACACGTTATATAGCGAGATATTTATTACCGCGGAAACAAACAATATAAAATACTATAATAAGATTAAATCAAATTAGAATTAAAGAAGTGGTGTGGAGGATACTTCAAAATGTCATCAAAGGATATGGACGAAACCCTAATTATATTAATAAAACAACAACAAGATTGAATAACCATCTTTGAGCAATCCTAGAAAACCGACAAATGAAAAATAAATTTTAAATTGAAATAATTGTTTGTTTACAAAAATTGTAAATACGCGGCAACGGCGCAACAGGGCTAACAACATTTTATATCTATTTTTTCTTTTCAATTTTTGAGATTATTTCCAATATAACATGAAAATACACTTGTTCTAAACTTTCTTAATAAAGCTAGATCAATATTATTTTAACCATTAGGATTTTGTTGTAAATTGGTTTATGGAAAAAAATATTATTTAAAAATAAGTTTGCGTTTACCCTTGTTTATTATTGTAAATTGTAATTGTTCATTTCTCCCAGCCTTAGTAAAATAGAATATGACTTAAATTATAAATAAAAAGTTGAATTTCTAAATGTTTGTAATCTGTTTTATGCAAGATTTGATCTTTTACTAGGTAATTAGCCCATAGTCTTTGTTTTTTTGTTCTACAGTATTTATTTTTGTTTAAAAACTGTATTTATTTTTTTGAAAAACTGTATTTATTTTTTTGAAAAACTGTATTTATTTTGTTTGAAAAACTAGGATTCTTTTTCAGATTTATAACAAAATGTTATTAGTTCAAATCATTAGTGATAATTGAATTAAAGAACTTTCGATAACCTATAATTATGAATAGAACTTATTCTTTGAAGGCAAATTTACCATCTAAAATGGACTACACTGTTTTTATCCCCGAAGAAATTTGGATAAAAATTGCTTCACATTTAAGCCAACAAGAACTTTGCAGGAAAGTTAAAAGATGTTTCATTATCAAGATCTTCACAAAAGAAAATTAATACTTTTCGGAGTTATCCCGTTATATAAATTCATAAAATGTTTTAATAGTCAATGAACTATATATTGAGTTCTCCAGTTTAGAGAAGCTTCACAGGTGTTTCATATGACCTGGTTTTAGGCTATTTTATATTTGAACTTAGGTCATGCCGGCTTAAGGGTAATATACTACCCTCCCTCCGCTAAAGGCGAGGGTTTCAGCTTCTATTTTTACGGGTGGGGGGATCCAAAAAAATGTCAAAAGATATTAGTTAAAAGATATGTGATAATAAATAATGAAACCACATTACCTTACTTTGTCTGTAGTTTATCCTTGGTCAGTAGAAGATTTTTGAGAATATCTAGAGATCCAATTCTGTGGCAAACTATAAAATTACTCGGAGATGCTATCAGTGAAACTGAGACCGTTGTAAGGCAAGGCTTAAGATTTTAGATTTTTAATGCCAAAATTGCACAATGGGTGTAATTTAGTACTCAAAGCACTCTTAAAATACAGTGTTTGAACAATTTGATTTTTCCTAAACAGCTAAAACTCGTTCTATCAAAAATCCTAAAATCTTGTTTTGTATGATAAGTCTGCTGGAACGATGTTCCTTGTTATCCGAGCTATCAATTGTGTGCAGAGATGATGTTATTCAACTACTTCATACAGGTTTATTTATAATATGTCAAGTATAGTATAGTACGATGTAGATGTATCCTCAATGTTGATTTATTTAATTTCTTTCTCGGAAAGAAAACCAACTCTTTATTTATGAATGGGGGGCTATCCACAAACGAGAGCAAGTAAACATAGCACCTTACAGTAGTGATTTGTGATTTGTGATTTGAAAAACTGAGGTTAATTCATCTATATTTGACAAAAACCTACCTAGTAAATTAACAAAAAATAACAACTTAATATCACTTTCTCTCGTTCTTGTATAGTCCTCTTTAAATTTCTATTATTTTTTTTAGTAAAAGCAGTTCATGCTACTTCTAAGTGATAAAAAGTTCACTTGAGATGAATACCTACCTATGTTTTTTTTTATGTATAAGTTTTTACAGTTAAGTTACATTTTGCAATTTTAACAGACTTCTTTGATTTAGTTGCCCAAAGTTGTAAAAAATTGAAGATTCTTCGAGTTCAGAGATGTCCTCCTTTGAATTACACTGACCTGGAGCTACTCTCAACCAATTGCACGGAAATTGAATGTTTGAATTTAGACTCGACAGGTTTGTATAATACCTACCTAACTAATCTAATTGTCAAGCTCAGCTCTGATAAGAATGATTTAGAACATTGCGCTTACCTTTCTTTTATTAAAGCCAAAAATGTTAAACTACATTGTACTCACATTAGAAAAATTATGCGTAGAAAGGGTGATATGAACTGGTCTACTGAAATAATGTTTTAATATATTTTTATATTAGGTTGCCTGAATTTGAACGCAGATGCTCATTGGATGGAGGGGTGCACACCCTGCACCTGTCCACCTTCTGGATCATTTACAAATCTATTAGCAAATTTCAATAAATTGTCTTTCCTTGATTTATTTCACTGTAGGTAATTTGTTTTACGTTAAGTACATTCTAGTATATAAAGTAATATCAAAATTTTGTTTGCCTGTTATGATCTAACTTTCTACTAAACTGATTGAGTCCTCCATTTTAGGAAAGCGTTGATATTTTGAATACATTAGTAACAACTTTTATAAATTGATTAGATACAAAATTATAGATTGATTACAGATCAATATTCATAAGAACAAAAATACTTATTAAAGTCACTGTTTACAAAATCTGTTAACTGTTGTTAAAATGTAAGAAATCTTTACGTCTCGAATATTATATTATTATCTGATACAGATGATCATTGCATTAATCATACCCTAAATAAGTAAAAGCTTTTCGTCAAGTAATAGAATTATATTTTCAGGAATCTAAACAACAGAGGACTAGAGCAGATAGCAGAATTTTGTCCAAAGTTGACATACATAAACATTGATGAAGTTCAATATTTGTCGGATGAAAGTGTCAAGTACTTTATCAGCCGACTCAAGAACACGCTGAAACATTTTGTGATTGACGGTGAAACACTGACTGATGAAAGCTTCGTCAGCTTTGGAGATCTTAAAGCACTTATAGATTTACGAATATCCTTCTGTGATAATATGGAATCAAAAGGATTTCTAGCCATTTCGGAGTTATCAAATCTTGAATGGCTGAAGCTTCGACGAGCTGGAAATCTATTACCACAGGAATGCACACAAATATTATTGCATGCTAGCAGCTGCGCCCCTAGCAGCTTTTTTGGTGGTCCAATGGGTGCTATTCATTAACCTATTACCACCCCAAGGCCTATACTAAGCTTTCCTTAAAAGCACAACTTGTAATCCAGTAACTTTAAGGCTTCATTTCTTTCTTAAAATTGCTCAAATAGTCCATAATTTTTTTTAAAGGAAAGTCACACATAGTTTAATAGTTACCTACACTATTATTAAAATATTTGACCATGAGTTAATAGTTTATTGACTGTGTGCATTCCCAAAATAGGACTTTACCCTGGCTTTCTCTGATCATAAGTTGAAAAATTTACTTCATCTTGATTTATCAGAATGTGCCACTTTATCCGATGATGGTCTCATATCTATTTCTAAAAACTGCCCGAGGTAAGATGTTATTGTTGATATTTTATTTGGTTTGGTAGGTAAAAAAAAAGAAATAATTTAAATTGATACTTTTATAAACAAGGATAACAAATATCCTTAATTTGAGAAGCTAAGAAATAAGAATATTCTATAAAAAGGGCAAAATTCTAAGTTATTAGCTCAGGGTTAGGGAAATCGTCACAAGAAAATTCAGAAAGTCATAAAAATCCCAATTGAACGTACATTGTAAGTTCTAGAGAAAATGCTTATTTATCAGAGGAATAGTATCAAGAAATATCAGAGTCCAATCTTACAGAGCAGTCAGTAGATTTACAATAATCTACTCAATAGATGGTCGGACATACGAAATGAATTATAGAGCTTAAAAACGATATAAAATAATGCACATGTTTTGACTTTTCACTTGTTCTAATTAATTCTTAATAACTACCACCAAAAATTTCAGGCTAGGTCACCTGATATTGTGTTGGTGCTGGGAATTAACTGACCGTAGTTTATGCTGTGTTGTCGAAAATTGTCGACTTCTCATGGAGGTCAACCTATGTGGAGTTGTCAGGTTACAAATTAGTTCTCTTTCTTGGGCTTTTAGCAGTGATAGGACTGCGTACGAAAAAATAGTATTTGCTACAATTCTGATTTGTGGAATTCTGCCCATGTTAGCTTGAAAAAATATAAGGTATTAAATCGAGCCTCTCCCGGGACTTTCATACACATGAAATAGACAATATGATGACTTTATTATACCAGGTTGAATTAAATTTTAGTCTTTTAGCAATCCTATTTAAAGTAGTGATCAGACGCCTTTTATTACACTGACACTACCCCTTTCAGTATCACTACATACAAATGCCCCTTTTGAATGTGCAAATTGCAGTGTACCCGTGTTTCATTTGTTAATAAGTAAGGAAGTACCTAAAACCTCATGTATAAAAAATGTCAAATTACTAAAATGATATTTAACATTTTTATATCTAAATTAATTTAGACTTACTGGCGATTTTCTGGAGGATATACCAAGTAAGATGATCGGCCTACAATCATTAAATTTAGAACAAGTTCCAAATATAGATGTTCATCAGATACTCGACTTATTAGAATGGAATCCAAGGCTATATATCAAGGTATGTTGTGCATGCATGCGTTCACTTCCGCATACTGTTTCATATCCCTATCCTATTATTATAAACAAAGTTTTTTTTGTCTGACGCTGAAGATCTCAGAAAATTTTGGTCGGTTAAGGTTGTTCTTTTCAGAGAAGTCTCATATACATCCTGGGATGGTTTTAAGCTATTTTCATTACCTTCCTGCCCCTCATGCATAGGCTCTGGGCGCAACAACAAGTTTAGTATTAGACACAATAGGAAATAAGAGGCAGTGTTTAATGACAAGAGTTAGCAAATGGGAGAAGACTTTGTGCTGTTGTAATAAAATGCTTGTCTGATACTCTGTGTTTTTTTCAGGATTATTACGGGGAACAAGTTTATCCAATCAACTGTTTAGAAAATCTGCTACTAAGTAGCAATGCTAGTCATCTAGAAGATATTTAATATTGTAATGTAATAATAAATCTAGTTATAACACCTGCCATGCAGCCTTCATAAACCATCCAATGTTCCTTTGCAGCTATACCCAACAACTGAATTAATTCGAAAGAATATTTTCTAATTTCAGCTGATTTTGAGAGACATGACGTAGTAAATGCTATAGTAGCCCTCCCCCCCCTCCAAAAAAAAATAAACAGCTGAAATTACGACATTATATTTTTTTCCGCGAATTAATTCAGTTTTTGGTTATACCTATACCTGGTTCCTATATCATTTGTTTGCTCTGTTAAACGCTTCTAAACCAATTCACACATGATTTACAAAAATATTGTTTTAAAATATAAATTTTCCTTTTATAAAATGCCAAGTCTCAAGTTTAATTTGTCTCAAATGATTCATATTTGGACGTTAAATCTAAGTTTACTAATTTAATCACCTAATGTAATATAAAATAAAGTTATGGATGATCAGCAAATAACAATAGATTGGCTAATGGAAGGAAGATTCGCCATTTGAGTCAACAAAAAATATTTCAGCATGTTAAACATTTTTACTGTACAATAATTTACAAATGTGTCATATTAATAATAAATTTTACTAAATCAAATATCGGAGGTACAGGGGAGGGGGGGTTTTTTTGGTAAAATGTGGTGACTCGTGCCACAACATTCCAGCAATTTTATTTTGGGCGCTACTCCCTTAGTTTTTAGAGATAATTGAGTGAAATCTTTTTGGCTTTGTCACTAATTACCCAAAGTTTTGGTATCTTTCAATAAAAAAAAAACGGCGGCCGCCCAAAAATATTTTTTTTATTGCATTTTCGCCGAATTAGGCATTTTGGAATCATTTGAGACCATGTTAATTTCAAAATTTTCGCCTTACAAGCAACCCTGCCGGGGGACTTTTTTTCTTCTTAAATTCTCATTTATGAAGTGCTTCTCATGTGCCTTTAAAGATATTGAAACGAAATCTTTTTAGGTTTGTCAGTAAAAAAATTTTGAATAAAAAACGGCAGCTGTACCGCCACTCCCGCCCCCTCAAAAAAAAATTGCCTTTCTCGCAGAATTCGGCAATTTGGAATCATTTGAGACCATGTTATTTTTTTCCGAAAATTTTTCCCCTTACAAGCAAGATATTTATCAAGGTATATCTTAAATTCAGTACATCGCCTGTGCTTTTAAAGATATTGAAACAAAATCTTTTTAGGTTGGTTATTAAAAAATATTTAAATAAAAAACGGCGGGGGTACCACCGTCGACCGCTTTTCCCCCGCAGGATTGTAAGGGGAAATTTTTTTTAAAAAAATAACATGGTCTCAAATTGCCTAATTCAGCGAGAAATGCAATAATTTTTTTTTGGTGGCGACGGAAAATGGCGATGAACGGCGGTTCCGCTGCCGTTTTTTCTGAAAGATACCAAAACTTTGGGTAATTAGTGACACAACAAAAAAGATTTTACTTAATTATCTCTAAAATAAAATTGCTGGTATGTCGAAGCACGAAACACCAGATTTTGGGGGGGGGGGGGGGGGGGGGGGGGGGGGGGGGGGGGGGGGGGGGGGGGGGGGGGGGGGGGGGGGGGGG
>LS048777.1:20100-33566 GCA_900241095.1 Acartia tonsa | reverse complement strand
CAGTTCTTTTTAAGTGCTCACACCACACACACAACAAATTATAATTGTAATAGTTAATAAATAATTGGCATGGTGTTCTAATAAAACGCCGGCGACTGAGTCCCGTCCAATGCAAAGAATTTGTTTGAATCTTTAACAATTTTTAATGTCTTTTATATCTGATGTTATAAGGCCCAAATGTAAAGGGTTGGCAAGAGTCATAAAATTATCCAAACATGAGATGTAATATATATATTGTGATTGTCTAAGATTTAAATAAAGAAAAAGTTAAGCCCTCCATGTAACAGCATATCCTTGTTTTTGTTAGTCATAAAGACAAATAAAATCATTCAAAAGCAAAAGTCAAAAAGATTAAATATTTTCCCCCTAAAAGCTCCAAAGGTTTCTCTTTTTAAAGTAAATTCAAATGGTGATAACTTACATAATTCAGTCCCAAGTATAAGGGTTGTTCTGTGAATTTAAAAACAAATTATGTGAGTGTTTTGACTTCAATTTATTTTAAAATAAAGGACCCAACTCTTCGCTTCCCTTCTTACCTTTTTTCACACCCACAAATTTAGTTATTAAAAATTTTTCTTTTTTTCTTTCCCCAACAGTGGCTCCCCGCAATGTTATCTTTCTTTTTTTTAACTTTTTCTTCTTTGCTTATTTTCATAGATTTTTTTTCCACATGACCCTTTTTTGGTCATACTATTTGAGTAATTTTATCATGGCCTTAGGTTTTTTTTATATAGTTTGTTGTGTGGTGTGGTAAACTGATTCTATTGGTTGCATATTTTTTTGCCTTAACTTTGTTCTCCAATAAAATCAAAACTGGGCTTGAAAAGACTATTTTCAATTTTTTGGGGGGGAGGTAGGCACCACAATTAAAGAAAAGGTGATTTCTAATAATTTTTTTAAATTCATTTTATACAGCTAAAACTTTATTTACATGTTTACGTGATATGTTCAGAGCAAATAATATTTTGTTTTGTGATTTGTCCGTCTGTAAGCAAAGCTTGATATAACTAGACAATGTCGTAGGTCCTCCGTAAAAATTGCTTCTCTATTTGCCATTAACTTCACCCTGTCGTATACACAATTAACTGTATTCTTCAAATGTATTTTAAATGTTAATACAGCTTAGAATTGCTTCTCATGACATTATAAATATTAGTATGTATATTTTTGTCTAGCTTTGTTTTACATTTACTCTTAAATATTAAAGCATTTTATTTTATCAATCAAATTTATAAACACCATTTGATATTTTATTTTATCAAATTTCGTAGCCCTGCATGTTTTTATTTTGATATTTTGCAATCAATAGTTTTTGTATATCTTTTGCAATAAGGATCAACTTTTTTTAAAAAAACTAATTTTTCTAATTGAAAAACATAAAGAAAACTTTTCAAAAATCAATAAAGCTACACAAACAAATTTATAAGCAAAGAACTTTGGACTTGTTCTTTTTATTGTAATCAGGTTTATTAATGTCTTTAATGATAATCCTTAGCATCCCTGATCATAACATCTAATCTATTTCACTCATAGTAATTCATGAAGTATAAATAAGTAAAAGATTTTTTTTGGTTCTCTTTGACAAATGCCTAGTCACACATCACATTACTTTTATTTTTTATTTTCGTTTTTTTATGTCATTTTTGGTGTTGACATTTAATAACCCCTCCACTTGAGGTGAATATATATCCATAAATCAAATCCAAATTTCTCATTGCAAAACTTTGCTTAGCTAACTTTTTTTTGTAATTTTTGGAAATGTTTTACTTTCCTCTAATTTTTCCCCTTTTACTCTGTTTTACACATATGCTACACTTTAAAAAATTGTTTCCCTGAATCTGTATATAGATTACAATGATTTATGATTCACCCAAAATTAAATTTCAATTTACAGAGGGAGTCCATATTCCTTCAAATTTAAATCTATTCTTTTGCAAAGCGTAGCTATTACATATTTGTTGGTCTGTCAGTTTGCACAAACCATTCATCTACTCACGAGTTTGCACAAAACTTGATATGTTTTTCATTCTTAACTTTATATCCCAACTCATAGTTACCCTTCCTTTTCCATCTCATGGGTTAGCAATGAAAATATTTAATTTACTAAGCACGTCTGTCTTAATCTTTGACCCATAGTAAAGTATACATGTAAACTTTTCTTTTAAAACCAATAAACTTTAAATTTAGTATACACATTATTATACATTATCATATTTTTTACACAAAAAGTACCTTAACAGGCGCTTTTGAATGAGTCATTTTCATCACTAACCTGTACTGTAGATACTATATAGAGGTAAGATATACTATATGCTAATATTTTTCAATTCTGTTTATTTTTAAAACCAATAACAAAACTATGTACAAAATTGTTGTTGTTTCTTTTATACTGATAAGACACATTGTATGCCACTTTCTCTTTTAAAACGTAGCCCCCTTCATCTATTTCGAATTTTAAATGTTATTTATAAGCATCTCTCTTTTTGAAAAGTACCCCGACCCATATCCCAAAATTAACAATCCCATAATACACATTTATAACATTCTAATAGTAGCAAAGCTACTCTATAATACCAAATATTTTTTTTATGCTAGTACAAAATGTTTTTGAAAAACCATTACCCTCTTAGCTATTATGTACGATATAAGACTTAAGTCCCGATCCCATAAATCATATTGACCGTTTGTTCATTTACATTTTAGTAAGCTTTTGTTGGAAAATTATTTAATCATACACTTAAAGAATTTAAATTTACAAAATCGTTTTTAAAATTATTATTAAACCTCTGTTATATACATATTCAAAGCCAAAAAATATGTGAAAATATGACTTGATGTGTAAACTTTGGATAAATGTGTTCTGTGTGTATAT
Organism: Acartia tonsa; assembly: GCA_900241095.1. Classification (NCBI taxonomy): domain Eukaryota; kingdom Metazoa; phylum Arthropoda; class Copepoda; order Calanoida; family Acartiidae; genus Acartia; species Acartia tonsa. The sequence continues at coordinate 30,694 of LS048777.1, read as the reverse complement.
GTATGTCTGTTTTTGTATGTTGTTTGTGTCTATGTATGCGAGTGCCCTAAGATTATACAAACTGAAACGCCTTATTTTGATTTTTCGTTAAAATGAGTACCTACAACTTTTTTTATTCTAAAAGGTATAATTAAATTCGTCAAAGCACTACAAATTTAAAGAGTCAATATTTTGACAATTTTTTATTGAATAATAAACAAAAAATAGACAATCAGAAATTTTAAATAAATCCTAAATTTCCTCGTTTTTCTGTCAATATTTATCTTTTTTTTTAAAGCGAAACTTTTATATAATTAGGGTTGGTCTGTACGTCTGCTCGTATGTAACAGATAGCTTTTTAAAGTAACTTGAAACGTCTTAGAATCGTCCTCTTAATAGCGTAGTAACTCTATAAATTTTAACCATAATTAGTCTGTATGCCATTCAAACACGCGGATTTTAATTTTTTATGTTATAAAATAATTCATTCATACAATTTTTGAAACACTGAATCCTAGAACAACAAAGTACAACGTTATTAGCAAAGCATCTCTTTAATCAAGTCGTAAACAAATGTAAATTTGACCTCATTTTATTTTTAAGCTAAACTAAACATTCAATTTTGTTTCGACTTAACTATCATAATTTCATATTGAATTAGAAATTAAGTTTTTTTCAACACATATTATAAATGAACATTATAATTGTAAGATATCCTAAATAACTTTATTCTGCCATTTCCCCTGTTTTTGTTTTCTTAAACATTTTTTGTAACATCCCTTTAGACACCTTTCATTTTATTTTGCACTTGGCTTCGCTCATATGAATGCTGAATGAAGAATTTTTATACTTTTGCACTGTAATATGTGCTTTCCCCAACATCTAGACTTATATACTTTCAGGGACATTTGGAACCAACAGCGTAGATTTTGAACAAAAACAAATGCTTTTCTTTGTTTAAAACCCCTTCACCTATTTCTCGAAATTTTCACCTTAGGACTTAGTACATTACACAAATATTTCAAAGCCCCTGGCATCCCTGCGTTTCTACGCCTTTGGCATTGGTTCTAATACAGGCCCCTGCCACGGACCTAATTCATTGATAGACAATCAGATTTTTTCTGCGCAGCTTTTAACAAGTTCGGTTGTTGCGTAGTTCCTTCTTTCTGTCTAGTGCTTTGTGTCTGTACCCTTTTTCTTCAACTATTCGAAGTTTTAATTAAATAATTATGTTTTAATTTAACTCCGCTACTCTTTAGTTTTACTTTTTTTTTAATATTTTTGTGTTAAAAATCAAATACCTTCCATGTTTTTTTTTTACGGTAGACAAACTTTACACGTCATTGCTTCCAAATTCATTTTTCATTCCAATAGCTTTTAAAACAAAAAAATACTTAATTACAAAACATGAAACATGTTTATTATTGTCTTTTATGCATAGCTTCACTACAATTCATGTTTAATGCCTGTCGACACCAAACTCAACAACTTGACTCAAAATTTACTTTTAGCAAACAAAACATTAATTCTTAACAGCCCTTTTAAAATTTCACGACTTATATTGCAAGTTAATCTAACGTTTCATACTAGAAAAACTTCAAACGTTTTTTTTGTAGAGTGTAAATTAGAAAAATTCTAACATTTTTACCTTTATCAGAAATAAATGTTAAGTCAAAATCTCCCCTTTCCCTTCAAATTTCGGCCTTGCTTGATTGATGCCTTTTACTCGCCTCCATTTCCCCACCCCCCGCCCCTTTCCCACGTTCCCCTAGGCCTTGCATGATTCTTTTTATTTTTGGGGGGAGGGAGGTGGTGAATGGTTCAAATGTAAACTATTGTCTTTGTTTTATAAATGTTAGTATCTTTTCATCAAAAGGTTATTCCTATTTAATTTATCTACCAACTTAAAATTGTAAAGCTTATAACAATTTGAAAAAGCCTAATATCAATATTTTATAAAAATTTTACTCAAAAATAGTCCACAAAATAACACTGTACGTATCCCTCAGTATCCCTGATAAACAACAACAAAAAAAACAACAAAGGTGTGATGTTAGCATTGTCTCATTTTATAATTAAATCAAATTTTGTAAAAAAAAAAGCAATCAGCAATCAACCTTGACAACAAATAATTAACGAAAAAATTATTTATCATGCCTTTTTGTGATACTTGTATGTATTTTATTGTTCTTACCCATGGACTCGTAGACAGATATCCCTTTCCCTCTCCACAGTATATTTCTATATTTACTTTTTGATGCATATTCTATAATTCATATTTAGAAATTATATTTTCATATAACAAAACAAAATCTATGTGTGGTTGTCCTGTCCATCCCTTGTGCATGTTAGCCATATCTAATCTAGCTTGCTACGTCATAAATAGATGCGTTTTGTTTATGGTATATTGTATGTCTGTAAGTGTGTGTATGTGTGCACTCGCACATTCTCAAACTATTATAACTTCCATATTTGAATATTCTGTCAAAAGAATATAATTTCAAAAAACATCTAAAACGAGTATTATAAATCATTAATTCTTTTTAACTGCGCAGCTATATAGCATATATGTGTGTGTGTATTATATTGTAAATATCTGATAAATTTTATGAATTGAACTTTATAATTTTAAGTTTAATATTTTGACACTCTTTCATTACATGATAAAAAAATTATTTCGAAAATCTAAAAAGCCTAAATTTATCTCTTTTAAATTTATGACATTATTTAGTTTTTCTTTCTGTAACTTTTTATTCTCATTACTTACTAACATTAGTTAAAGATAAAACTTTTCGATAACTAAGACCGTCCGTTTTTACTGTGTTAGTTCGTGACGGATAACTCAGATGTCAATTTAGACAATGTTAAAATTTTCCCATTGATTTAAATGCATTATATTACTAAAACTTCGTTTTTTTGTACATTTGTAAAAGCTTTCCCTACCCCAGAAATCTTAGAAAGATCTTAATTTTTTAGGGGAGAAAGATACAAACTAAAATTTTTCAATTTATATTTACTTGACCCATATTTAATAAACACTATTAACCCATATTTTATAAAGTCCTATGTATATGTAAAAAAATTAAACCCCCTTATTCATTAACTCAATTATTCGTGCCTAAATTGATTCTCTTATTGAACTTAAAGATAGATAAAATTATTAAAATCTTAAAAGTTATTTTTTTATTCTTTTCATCAAAACAAAACTCTAATAACCTTTATAGACATCTTGAAATATTACCATTACCATAAATTAAACATCACGCTTATAAATATTAATAATCAATCTTGTAACAAAATAAAAACATTTTCCAGTATGGCCGTAAGGCAGAAAAATCGACCATACTGAAAAATCATGTTTAGCGGCGTATTGCAGACAATTTTCCACTATTATTGAAGTGGAAATCATGGGATTAATACACGTTTTGTTAACACGGGCCTGCAGCCATTAGGTCTGACAGAACTGGATTTGGTCTTTTGATTTTTCATTTTGATGCCTGCGGATTGTTGTCTATAATACGATGCGATAAATAAACATTTTACTTCAGAATTTATTACGTAGTAACACCTACTTCACTGCAAAAGTTTTAGTTTAAATTCAGTAAAGATTTTGTGACTTTTATACTTGCTGAAACATGCAATCAACTGATTGTACTTTTCAGAGAAGCTTCATAAACGTCTTAGGCAATTAGTATCTTACAACAAGCACTATACATTTATTAAAATCAGAAAATAAATATTTAGCCTGTATAAACTTTTACAATCTAATCCTTTTGATTAACTCATTTAAATATCTTAATTTTTACAAAAAAAATTAAAAGTCCTTCAATTGTATGATTTTTTATTTCATTGCAAACAAGTAATCGTAAATTAAATTGATGCAATAGTATTTATTAAGCAACTAGTGGCTACGGCCCTAGCATTCAGATATGCTATGTATTTGAAGGGGAAAACAGTAGCTAAATAAATAACTTAAATTTATCCAAAGTCTATAAATAAAGTAGCCTAAAACCATCACAGTACCTATGTAAAGCTTACTTACAATAGAGAACCGAATCGATTGAGTAGTTATTGAGATCTTAAGTTTAAAACAAAAACCTTGATACTTTATAATAGATACTTTCACACAGTAAAGGTTGCGTGATTTTATTGAAAATTATAGTAGTTACTTTTTTTTCATCAACCTTTTATTCTATTTTTAGATTTAAAGAATGATATGCAAATTAAAACACATTTTCATATTTACTTCATAGTCATATAAAATAAGTTTTGGATGCAATGCACTCCTAAAAGTAATTTTTTTTTACTTTTCGGCAGTTCTTGAGAAAGGGTCTAGAACACAAATACTTTATAAAATGAAAAACGTTGCACACAGCTTAGATTCCCTTGCTACTACAAGCATAAAATATAAAATCTAAAACTTTTTAAAACAGTCTACTTCTTAGTTTGATATATTTTTCAAGATAATTGCAAATAAGCAAATAGATTTATTCAAAATATTTGATCAAAATGGACAAAATTTTATCATTTCCCTTATAACCCTTTCTAGATATCATTTCTTACCAAAAATGGTCTTGTTGATATTAAAGCTACGCCACAATTTAATATTTCCACCTGTGTTTCTGTGTAAATATCTTCAATAAAATTTGAATTTTATGTAAAAATTTCTCGGGAAAACATGCACATTCTTTTTAAACAAATTTTTCTCTCATTTACCTGACATTAAGACGCATGACTACTTATGGATACTGACATCTTTTTAAAAGTTATTCTTAAACCCTACTACAGTCATAATACATTACGACTTTTCAGATACCTTATAGTAAATTAGCCATTTATTCATCTATTAGTTTTGTTGTTTTAGCACACCTATTTAGTAATATAGCATAAACAAAATTTTACATTGAGTTTATCCCTCCATATTAATATCATTTTGTACTCAAACTGCTCTAATTGTAAGTTTGAGTAATTGTCATTAAGAATTTGTTTTCAAGAACTATTTCTTTTTCAAAAACATCAAATCTAATCATATTTTAACTGTAGAAGCTATACCGTATTTTTTAAATCTATTCTGTCCATATGTCTGTTTGTCAATCTGTCTGTCTGTCAGTCCGTTCATCCATCAGTTTGTCTGTCTGTCATGCACACTATTTTTTTCAATTGCTTTGATGTTTTTTTTTTCATTCAAGAGCCTTGCTACTCATGAACGTTGTCTTCCCTGTTCAATAACAAACAATCTTATCTCAACATTTTTGCTCGTCAATATCATGTAAAGTGTAAAATTAATGTAAATCTTACAAACAGTAGCCTTTTAATTTTATTTACACTTTTGCAATCAAAAGTTGTCATGATTTCAAACTTTTTACTTTCATAGAACAATTGTTTTTTTTCAAAAAAAAAGGGTGGGTGGTTGATACAGGTTTTAAATAAATTTTGTTTGAACATTTCTGAGCATACGAGTTGCTGTGCAATGTACTCTAAATAAATTTTTGAAAATCTGAATCAACTAGAAAGTAAACTTCAATTTGATTTCATCTACACCTTTGCTTTTGGAATAATTATTTCATATGGTGTGTTCGAGAAATCTAAACACAACATCTTTAAGGCCTTGAAATAAAGAACAAGTTCTGTTTAACTTCTGAAACATAACCATTTAGCTGTTATATTTTCTGACAAAATGAATTTTACCTCTATTTTAAACTTTTCAACACGTTTAATCAAAACATTTAAAGAATGTTCTATAAAATCTTGGTTCCCGAACTGTAACCTTTTATAACTTTTATAATGGATACAAATGTTATTTGATGAAATGTTACAATTTAGGAAGTTTTGTTTCAATAAATGCCTTAGTAATTTTCTCTAATGAAACCATTTAATATTTATGAATATTTGTTTTTCAAGTTTTAACAAATTAAATTTATATTACATCTAAGAATATGACCGTTAAAAGTCTATTTTCAATATTCTCTCATAACTGTTGCATAAATAGTTAAAATTAAGAAAACAGTTGTTTTGTAATCCAAATGAAACGTGAACTTAGAAATATTTGATGCATTTCTGAAATATCTCTTGATTCTCAAAAGTTTTAAAGATTTTATTTATACAAAAATCGCCGCTGGGTTCCTAACTTCACAAACATTTAGTTTGGGTTGAGATATCAAAATTTAGGGTGTTTTTGATCTCTCAATTCAATCTGATAAGAGAATAGTTTTTTTTTTCGCTCAGTTAATTGTGTCCCCCAATTATAAAGGTTTGACCAACCTTTCCCTTTTATCCTCCACTAATAAAATTTCCCTTAATCCCCATAGAATTTTCTAGAGAAACTTTTTAAAGCAGTCTTTTGTGCTAAGGCCTAGCATAAAAAAATACATGGTTGATCTCTAGATTCCTCCCCCAAGTGTTTATTTGTACTGTAAAATAAAACATTAAGGACCTATGTTTATTTACATAACACATTTAAACAAAACCCCTAAAAATATTCCCAAATTTTACAGGACTTTTTATAAAACCTTGGTCCTGTACACCAAATATTTCCCCCCACTGATTTTTCCCAGTCCCCTAGAGGTTATGTAACAATTGACACCTATTTGGCCTTAACAGGGATAGAGAAAGGTTGTTACTGCTCTTTGAATTTAATAAATCACATTTTTGTGGATGAAGACATCACAATGGGATTTGTGCTTATTTGTACCCCAAAATTGTGATCCTGCAAAATAAATTCCCTTGCGGTGTACTTGGAATTTATTTTTGCAAAACATTCAACAAGTAATTAAGTATTTTAAGAGGCTCCGGGTGGCCTAAAATACTAATGAAAGTTAAGAGGTCTGTACATGACAGGAAGATACGAAGTCTAAGACCGCTGAATAGTTATCTAAGAATAACCGACTTTTCTGTACATGTAAAAACAACATTATTCATTAATTCATTGATTATTAAGAGAATGATGTCTAAATCTATCTATAACCCTATAATCAATGAGAGCTCAAAGCTCATGTCTGCCCCTATACTTATTTTAAATACCAACTCTAAATCTGGTTGTCTTTAGGTAGTTTTTTAAAAATCATAAAAACAGGACACACATATATATTATTTTTTTTTTTAGAGTCAACTTAAAAGAATTTTTATTTTGGAGGGGTGGGTGTTGTGCCTGTTTTATCGACTTGGAGCCAGCTTCTGGCCTGAAGCTGACTCTAAGTTGATTTTATATTATTTCATCTTGGACATTGCTACACGTAATTATAATATTGACCTGGAGTCTACTCCATGACCAGAGCTGACCCTTAGTTAATATTATCCAGTATCTTACTCATAACTTAAAGTCAGCTCCCTGGTCAGAGCTGACTCTGAGTTAATTTTGCATTTTTTACTTTTAGCCTTAACCTGTAATCAGCCCCCTGACCAGGGCTGACTACGCGTTGATGTTACCCTGCATTTAAAATTTTCTAGAATTCTGTTGTATTTCAATCTTGACATACAGCCAGCTCCTTGGTCAGAGCTGACTCTGTGTCAATTTTACTTTTGTTTAACCCTAAATCTCATTTGATATTCTTCTAATATACCATTGTATCCTAGTACCATTTTCATGACCATAACTAATATTTACTTCATCTTACTACAATTGACTCTAAATTCATTTTGTTAATGTCAGAACTTAATTTACTGTCAGTTTCCTTTTTGAACCTGACATTAAACTGACTTTTGGTTTCAAAAATTTAGATTTTTATCAAGTAATCCTAATTATCTTATGCTAAAGTCAACTACTTGGCCTAAAGTTGACTGATATTTAGTTTTTCAGAATACTGTAAGTACTTTACTTAACCTTCAGCCAGTTTAAGTTTTGAACTGACTGAGAGTTGATATAATTATGATTTTCTTTTAAAACTTAATTGTTACTTAAACTGCACGTAAATGATGCTTGATATATACAGTAACATATATTGAGCTCACGATTGTAAGTAGATATATAACCTTTCATTCCTTACATTCAAGAAAAGTACCTGTCAAGAAAATTTTGTGACAAAGAACGTTTAATCAGTAAATCATTACTTCTAAATGACAATACCATAATTCCAGAAAGGTTGAATTTAAATTTTTCCTACTCTATACTTTTCAATGTTGATGAATATAATGTTACTCTACTCTGTTTTGTTTTACACATGAATTTTACCTCCATAATCTTTGAGTCAACAGTATACCAGATTTCAAATATTAGTTCAACACAAAGTAAAACATTGGTAACTCAACCATATAAGTATGTTGTTTGTACATAATTTATTTTTTCAAAATCTATTGATTTATGGTTGAAGTTTGTTAACTAACCTTATTTCTTTTCTATTGTCCTTTTAGCCATGGTTGACAATAGAATAGATATGATGTAAGACACAACCTTTATTGTTATTTGCAATTGTTTAACAAAGGTTTATGTAGGAATACTTAATTTTACATAATAATTTTTCAAATCATAAATCAAAATTTCTTTTAAAAAGCTGATATCACTGAAGATATAGACAAATGTTTTATGTAATTATGTTTTAATGTAGTTACTAACACCAAGGGTAGTTTAACTACCGCCCTTATCTAAGTATTTACTTTTTAGTATAAATTGGTAACTACATAATACATAAGTCATAATAACACCATAGGGTGGTCTAAAAACTGCCCTACCTTGAGTATTTAATTTTTAGTTTAGAACTTGATTACATTTACACTTTAAGCTGATCCAATATTTGCTTACACATAAAAATCATTTTCAGTTGCAGAGCTTCTCTGTAATTAGAGTTGGTTCAACCATTCGTCCGTCCGTTAATTCAGTTGAAACATGCTGGCTTTTGTTTTTGACTACTTATATATATAAAAAAAGATTATCTGATTCATTTGATTTCAATTACATAAAAATACAATGTTATAAATAATAATGTCCTGATTTAAACATATTATTTAACAGCAAAATTAAAACAGTTTTGTTTAGACCCATACATCAATATCATACTTATTAATTTCCGATGTTCTACAAGATTAATAATCATTTGTCCTTTCTATTTTAAAGCTTCGCCTTTATGGATTCATTTTTCCTTGTTTTAGTGATATTGATTTTATCTTTAAATATTGCACATATAAAACTTAGCTGCGCCACTTATGAACGTATATATTTCTTGTGGTGTTAATCTTAAATAACGACAAACCTACTCTATAACGTAAAAGTACATGTATTTGAAAAGAATATTTTAATTTATAAGCAAACAAAACTTAAGATTTTACAGCCCCTACAAGTATGATTCGTATGTCCGTAACAAACAACCCTTAATTTTAATTAATAAAAAAGCCTCAAGAGAAGTGTGCCCTTCCAATATAGTTCCCTAAAGACAAGATCCCATCCTTAGAAAAATTTCACCCAAAAACAATGGTTTTAGGCTTTTAACATTTTGAAAATATTGAGCTTTTATTTCTCACCAAATCCATAATAACACCTTTACTTCAGAAAATCTTTACAGCATGTACAAATACCTTTATTGAAACAAACCACTAAATAGTTTTATTCAGTTTGACTCTATCCCTGTTCACTTCATCTTATTGCATGTTTATTTTTTTTCTTCTTATTTTTAAATTTTTTTTATATATTTTCTTTTTTTTGCTCCACAATCGCTTTAAGGTAATTAACCTAATTAATGTGTAACAACTCTGTAAAAATAAATTCTTGCTAAAAAATGCAAAGCTCTTCTGCAATTCTAGTATGTTTCTTAGCTACATTCAAAGGTAGAGCTTTCCCACATTAAAAATAGGTACAGTTCAAAAATATTTCAATCTTTTATGTTTTATTTCATTTTCCTCCCAGCCCAAGTTTTATTTGATCACTAACTTCATTTTTCTTTACAAGATTCGTAATGCGTAAAACTTTGCTGTGCTATCTATGGATGTTATTGTCCTCAGTAATTGTAAATTTTACTCACAGTAAACCTACTCTATAATTTAAAGGTAAATGCCCTTAGATAAAAAGTAACCCAAGTTTTTATTTTTTTTCAAATGAATTTGTCCGTCTATATTCCCCCATTTTTTTAAAATCCCCCTTCATATAAATGCCCCACAGCTGATTTACTTTATAATTTACATTGTCTTGTATCAAAAGGCAGAAATGATAGGAATATAAAGAGATTTTATCTATTTTTATTTTCTAATAAGTTCTAATAAGTAATGATAAGAAAGTTTAAGGACTCGGCTAGGTACCTAAGAAAATAGAACAAGAAAGCTAGATACAGAAATTAGGAGGTTTACTTGTATTACCAAGTTACATTAAACATGATCAGATTGTAATAGATTCAGTAACAGTTCAGAATTGTGAAATGAGATAAATATTTGTAATTTTCATGTAAATATGGATTGTGATTAATTTTGTGCATATTGTTTATTATACCTTGTATTTGTAAAGGTTGTAACATGAGCCCAATGAAAACTTTTTAAAGTCCGGGTGACTGTTACATCCCCAAAACATACAACTACCATTTACTATAGCTTTGTATGAATTCAGATAACTTTGTGTGATTTCTGTATAATACTTGTGTTTCAAATAAGCTTTTTGTAAAGAACAAGATAATATTAACCATAGAAAACAGCCAAGATG
>LS048776.1:7183-17422 GCA_900241095.1 Acartia tonsa | reverse complement strand
TTTTATGCCTTTTTGGAATAAATGACATAAAGTTTTAACTATTTCCAACAATTCAAAATTTTTAAAATGATTTCTCGGCATTTGAATGGTCTTAGTGATCTCCAAAAAGTGTGTGAGTAAGACTTTTTTTATAGTGCCATGCTCCTTAATCATATATATATATTTTCATCTTAAAAAGGCTTCAGTTTTCATTAAATATTAAATAGTTTGAAATGAAAGTTAGAACCCTGATAAAAAATGATTTAATTATAAGGTTGTGAAAGAGTATCAGATACCTGAGTTTGATAATCTGTACCTGGACATGAATGGTATCATCCACACCTGCTCGCATCCAAATGACGACAACCCTCACTTTAGAATCACTGAGGAGAAAATATTTGCAGGAATGATGAACTTTGAAAAAATTGGATAGTAATAGTTATTCAGCGCATCGTATTATAGACAGCTTATTGTTGAAATTAAAATGAAAAACTAATCAAAAAACCTACTTTAATTTTATGGTAAGGTAACACAAAGAAGCCAAACGTTAGAAAATTTAGAAACAATAATCAATTTTATTATTTGTTAGGTACCTAGGTAAATTAGGAAATATTTTTTTGTCTAAAAACTAATGCATTGGTTGGTATTACAAATTTATAAATAAATGCTAATTTCGCAACTTAACACTTGCGGTGACATCCGTTGTTTTGTCAGTGCAGTTGAAATCAAGTTGTTTTATATTGTGAAACGGGAGGTTTTTCGATATCATGACTGGTTCTATTTTTAGAGGGAAAAATATCATACCCCTTGAATTTCTGGTTATTTATGTGTAAATCATGGTGGATTTATAATATATATATCATTATTACCTATGTAGCTAAAATGAATGACACTGAACACATTTCACAATGAATAGAAAGGTATTAATTTATTTTTTTAAGTTCTTCATTTTTATACCAGATATCTTTCATTATCTGGAAGTTTTATTCCGGATGATTCAGCCTAAGAAATTGTTCTTCATGGCCATTGACGGAGTGGCTCCCAGAGCCAAGATGAACCAACAGAGAAGCAGAAGGTACTACCTACTCATGTCCCTAGCGCAGCTTTCATCACATTAATGATGTACGCGCGTTCATTTGTAAGCTATGTACTTTTTTTCATGTTAGTACAAAATTAAAGAAAAACAATCAGAAACCCTTGTGTCAGAGATATTCTCTTTTAATTTCACCAATATCCTTTTAACTTTACATTACTGAATAACAGTTTATTGTCCTTTTTGCTATTATTGGTTTGTAGTTAATTATCGTGGACAAAATTGTACATATTACAACATATCTTAAGCCCAATTTTTACAACACTCCTAGTGCCCCTAGAACTCTATATTCATAGGGGTAGGGATTAACAGAAAAATAGCATAAAACCACCTCGGGGCCTATGTGAAGCTCTCCTAAAATGGAGAACTGAAGCGGTTTAATAGTTATCAAAATCTTAACCTACAGACAAAACAACCTACTAGGTATTTAATTTAATAGGTTTAAGAATCTGTTTAATTGTCCTTGTACTCATTTCAGGTTTCGTTCCGCCAGAGAGGCAGAGTTGAGTGAGAAAAAGGCCAGGGATAAAGGAGAAGAATTGCCAGAGGTAAAGTCAAATAAGATGATTTTTAGTTCAAATTGTTCTTATCCCTTATTTCTTTTAATTTAGACGTAGTATACCTAACAATAATTGTAAGAATTAAAAAGTTTAGTCTAGGTCATTGCCCTTCAATTTTAGTTTAGACTTTAAAATAAAGGTGATGCAAGTAAAGGATCGGTTGTCGAAAGAAGGATGTAAAAAACAGCTTGGCAGCCTAAATTTGTTGAGAATCGACAAAACAGCAAAAAGCTAAGGAAAACTCATTTATTCTACAAACCTGTTTTTTTAAATTCAATATTCCTTAATAAATTCATCAACTTTATATTAGTACCTAGATAAAATCTTCATTTTAAGATACATGCTTCTCATTAGAATAATATTTTTAAGTATTTTTTTTAGGAGGACAGATTTGATTCTAATTGCATCACTCCTGGCACACCCTTCATGGTTAGATTGCAGGTAACTATCATGACTTTATCATTTTGATTTATGAAAGCCTGGAACCCGCGACTGTAGCGCACCAAATAGCGTATCTGCTTGTCGTTGGAAGGTGATAAGTTTATAATTCGGCCCATAGCGTCGTACTCGTGACTAAAGACTTAAAAAGTTGTACCTACAGCTGCTATGTCAGATACGCGAAATAATTAAAATTAGGGGGAATTATTTGGCCAAAAACAGTCGCAACTAATCAGTAAGGACTTCCAAATAATAGTCGTGCTATCAAAAGGCTGTTGGTTATAATGTTTCATTGATAAGATAGATTTAAAAAGAGCAAATTTCATTATCAGGCTATGCTTCTTAGTAATGCGTAAGATGTGGATTAGATATCTAATGTTAAATAATTCATCTAGGAGCAGTTGAAATACTTTGTTAACATGAAGCTTAACATAGACTTTCTTGATTTAGGAACAGTTGAAATAATTTGTTAAAATTAAGCTGAGTTCAGGCTCTCTTTGTATATCAACATTTGAATACTTTGATAACATGAAGTTGAGTACAGACTTTCTTTGTTTAGGAACAGTTGAAATACTTTGTTAACATGAAGTTGAGTGCAGACTTTCTTTGTTTAGGAACAGTTGAAATACTTTGTTAACATGAAGCTGAGTGCAGACTTTCTTTGTTTAGGAACAGTTGAAATACTTTGTTAACATGAAGCTGAGTACAGACTCCCTCTGGAGGAATACAACAGTTATTCTGTCAGGTACAACCAGGGATAGGACAATTTAATTATGAAGAAAAAGAAATTGTTAGTTTTTGCCCTCTTCATCATTCAAGCCTCTTTCTCCTATTAATTTTAGGCTAACAAATGCAGGAAGAGGGGAGGGGAAATTCATTTACAATTCATTTTTATCTTCTTACAGGAGTGTATATTCTGCACAAGATTCATTTTTTTCCCCTGCTGCAAATTTTTTTATTTTTTTTTTTCCCTCCTGGTTTTTTCAAGCAAGAAAGGGTAATAAAGTATTTGAAAATAGATGCTTGAATTCAAATAAAAGACCTTATTTGCTGTTTCTATTCCATTCCAGCAACATTTTTATCTTTAACGGAAGAAGTTCCAAAAAAATGAATTTGATTTAATATGAAAATTGTCTCAATGCAATATTAGCAATATTTTTTTTCACTTTTTCTTTTTTACTTGCCATCTTTATCCTTGATATAACTTGATTTTAGGTCATGAAACGCCAGGGGAGGGCGAGCATAAGATTATGGATTACATCAGATATCAGAAATCCCTGCCAGGCTACGAACCTAACACCCGTCATTGTCTGTATGGGCTTGATGCTGATCTAGTGATGTTGGGGCTCTGCACTCATGACCCTCATTTCTCTCTTCTCAGGAAAGTTATCATTTTATGTATCCTTAAGCAGATAGGTTTTTGTTACCTACTCACCTAATGATGTATGCATACTAAGATCTTTTAAACAGGATCGAAGTCAACCCCACAAAAAATAGAAATGCTCCTGATAATAAAATTAGTGGAAAAACAGTAAACTTCAATAATCTGTAATATTATAGAAGATTTAAAGGCACAAACAACAAATGTAATTCTAACAGTCATTTTAAGATTTAGCAAACTGTCCCAACACAATAGAACGGCCAATAACTTTCTCAACTTACTTCCAGATAAAGACATTTTAAACTTTAAAGGCCTTTTTGTAAATAAATGGGAAAAAAATAGTGATACAAAAAAGACAAAAAATTACATGGTGAATGATATTAAACCTTTAGAGAGGAGGTCAAGTTTGGTGGTAAGAAATCACAGGTAAATCATTTAAATTCCACATAATACAAACCGGTTCTGAACCCTAAATAAAAATTGTAATTACCATTGTTGTAGTATAAATAGTTCAGGAAAACATAGATAGAAATCATATGCCAAAACTCTTGAATTATTGAATATAATTATCAGTGTCAACTGTCTAATTAAAGAATTTTTATCTTAGTATTGCTTCTTAATTGATTAATGTCCGCTAGATTAGAACTGGTTCTCAGCTTTACTGAAAAATCACGTAAGCATCGTGTTACAGACAATTTTCCATGGATATAAATTAAAATAAAAATCATAATATTAATACCAGTTTTTTTAGCCCGGGCATTGGTCCTTTCGGGGCTATCAAAACTGATTTTAATCTAACTTATAATAGTTTATTTTAATATCCGCGGATTCTGTCTATAATACGTTGTGATAAATAAATATTTATGAAAATAAAACCACTTTTTTGTTATTTTTAGGCTTCTAAAAGAACACCAACGCCAGAGGAAACAACTTTTCATTTGTTGCACTTAAGTCTTTTAAGGTAAAAATTTTACACGCGCATCGGGTTCTTTAAATCTTAGCTTTAGATACTGTGTTAGTATATTTGTTTATGTAACCATTATTGCATTGTTTATCGGAACATGGTTATTTTCATGATGTATAATAAAAGTTTTGTATTTTTACGTTCCAGGTTCGAATCTGTGCCATACAAAGAAAATATTATAAAACACAAGTTTTTTAAATTTTCTTTACTTGTTATCTACACGCGTTGTCATTCTATTATAATGATATTATTATAGGGAGTATATTGATTATGAGTTCCAGGACATGAAACACCTTTCTTTCTACAATATTGAAAATATTATTGATGACTGGGTGCTGATGGGATTCCTCATGGGGAATGATTTCATCCCCCATCTGCCACACATGCATATCAACAAGGTCAGTAAATACAATTTTTGTAGGTATAGCCTTTTTAGTAGCGAATCTACTCTATAACTATAACCGTACGTCAATTTTTGCGTCTGTAAGAAACTGTATTTCGCGACTAATATACGGCTAAAATCGATTGTGAATATTCAAATAATTTAATAGGTCCGTTAGTCTATCAGTAATTCTCTGACAGCCATTTCATTTCTATGGGAAAAATTCGATTTACTTGGCCTCTATTCTAGATAAAAGGCTGATTTCTTCTCAATATGTAAAAGAATTTTTGTTTTTAGGGTGGTTTACCAGAACTGTATAACAGCTATAAAGCTGTGTTGCCTTCCATGGGAGGTTTCATTAATGAGGGGGGCTCTCTTAATCTAACAAGGTATGTGTTATTTATCTAATTCGTACCTAACAACCAGGGGCTCTAGATTGAAAAGGGAGGAAGTGGGACCCGAAAATTAGCCTAAAACCATCTCACGTGCTTAATGATGCTCCTCTAATCTGGAAATATGCACCGCTTAGTTTTCTGTAAAAATCCACCAGTCCGACAGTCTGTTGTTTAAGCTACAAAAGAAACTTTCAGTCATCCTATTTTCATCTCATCTTCCTTATAACCACTGAAGTTGAACAGTAACATACGCTCTAAAGCTAACTTTTTTTGTTTGTCCATCGTGTCTCGCTACTTGTCATTCTTGTTATAATGTTTGGTTCATTCTTATTTGTTTAAGATTTGAAATGTTTCTGGCCAAACTAGCCGAGTATGAGCTGGAGAAATTTGATGATATCTATTCTGATGCTAAATGGCTGGAGGGCAAGACGGCTAGGTAATTATGTTCATTAATATCTTAGGAAACAATTATATGGTGTAATCATTAAGATATGTCAAGATTAAAAAAGGGATGATATACCTAAAATAGGGAAAAGTTACAGTAGGTTGTGGGTAAAATCTGTAAAGGTTTTAAGGCTTAAAAATAGTAGTAGAACGATAATATTCACTAAACATGTGTATTTCTTATTGAAAAGAACTATAGACAAATTTTTTTTAAAAATTAACATATTTTTTTATCGTTCCACTACTGTTTTTTACTTGAAACACACAACATTTACGGATTTTACCCGCAAGGTACTTTTCCCTTTTTTTCTGTTGAATTTTCAAGATTGTAATGTTGTAAAGAAAATACCCCTTCCTCCCCACTTTATTTTCAATTTATTTAAAAAAAGGGGGGGGGGGATTAGTCAGTGTTCACCAGAAAATGTGAAAGCGTCTGAACTTTAATATATAATGTTTTAGAAAGCATAATGGAAGAACCGAGGTAGAGCCTACTCCTGGTCCTGGACATGTATATGAAATGTTGGAAGGTATATTTCAATTTTAATAATTCATCTAATATATATAATATTATTATAAAGAATAATTACACTATGTGAAAGGGTGTTTTATTCCCCCCAACCCCCCCTTATTATGCATATCATTTTAAGGATTTGTTTTATCAAAACAATAAAGTAAATTCTGTAGCTTCTCTCAAAGCTATTTCCCTTTAAGTGCCTATTCATATAATTCAAACACAGATCCCCTCCCCCTTATTAAATAAATTTAAAATAAGAGGGATGGGATATTTTTTCTTTTGCTTGTTTTTTTACTTTAGGTCAGGTTAGGTATATTTGGTACAGGGGTAGTCCTTTAGATAATACTGGGATGGGGGGTTTTGCACTCGCTTGAATTTTTGGGGAAAGCACCGATCTATCGTGTTTTTGAAAAGTATATTTATCCATTTTTTTAAAATTTTTAATTTTTTGCAGGTTTACCTGAACCAGGAGTAAACCAGAATCCTTCAGCCTCCAGAAATCCAGATCTGGAGAGGTTGATGGCCTCCACTTTAGGAAATAGACAAGTTTTAATGTTTTTAATGTTTTTATTGTTTTTATAAATCAACTTTTCAGTACCTAGGTAACTAAGATTCTTTATCATTCCAAATGTCATTCCGTATGCTTTGTTTAAATGTAAACGTGGTTTTCTAAAAAAAATATTTTGTAAAGATTCCAATGACCAATGAGCATCTACTCTCTAAATAAATTTTTCTATTCGCTTAACCATAACATCGTTCAGTCTTTCTGGCTTTAACGTCTTTAAGAGTTTTGAAGAGGGTTTCGAGCGAGCCTATCAACTCCAAAAATCAAAATAATTTTCTTTCAATTTGAAATTGTCTATGTCCAGCAGAATTTGAGTCTTCAGATTCCGAGAGTCAGGACCTAGAGGAATTCTCCACTGATGAGTCCAGATCTGGCTTCTTTCAGATGGAGTTCAGACAACACAAGAGGGATTATTATATCCATAAACTTGGATATAAACAGGTAAATTGACTTATATTAATATTAGTGGCTACGAACCTAGAGGCCTCTTGGGGCACCTTAGGGTAAATTAAAGTAAAACAAAGTTTTTTGGCGAGAATTTGTCATTTTTCTCTAGGGTCGATTTCTCTTAGGAGGGTGGTACTGGTCATACCCTCTAACAAAATCCTAAAAGCGAGATCTTTCGGTTCACACACAGACAGACAATTGTTACTAGATTAAAGCTTTATAATGCTTTTTTTCCCTAAGCCAACTTTTAAAGTCTAACTTGGAAATTTTTGTTTTGTAATTAATTTGTACTACTAGGTGACAGATGATACCTTGTTAGAGCAAGCTGAATGTTATGTACGGGCCATACAATGGAATCTGCATTACTATTATGATGGTTGCTGCAGCTGGTCCTGGTATTATCCTCACCATTATGCACCTTGGATTACAGATATCAAGGTACGCTAGCTACTCAACTTATAAAATGACCAGCGGCTAAGCCCCTCTTTCCAGTTCAGTTTTGAAATTAACAACCAACTTATTTTTGGGGTTGTTTTTCAAAAGACAGCATCTCCTTGGAGGATGGTGGTACCCTCCCCCTAAATATTTGTAAATCTTTCTTGGACATCTAAGAACCTATAAGAGAGCCATTGATATTATTAAGCAACATCTTAAGCTACACAGACAGACAGCCAAACATCATGTTACTTATAAAAGGATGACCAGTCAATAAAACTATTTAGGGGTTCACTAATATGAAAATGGACTTTGAGCTGTCCAAGCCGTTCTTGCCATTTGAACAGCTGTTGGCCGTGCTGCCAGCCGCCAGCAAGAAACTCATTCCCGAGGCCTTCCATGGTCTGATTCTGAATGAGAACAGCCCAATCATTGATTTCTACCCCACAGAATTTGAACAGGTAAGGAAAACAAATTATGTTTATGTTGGCAAATTGATTTTTATTGCAAGGCGTGTTTTTTACTAGAGACTTCACATGGGGGGAAGGGAAACGATAAAATATAAAACTATCCAGCTTATACCAACAACGATATTAATTTGGAAAAAAATCACAAAACCCATACCTAATTTCAGCAGTCGTTAACATATTAAAGAATTGACTACCTCTACATCTACCTCCAAAAATATTATTTTGATTTATTTCGCTTGCTGGCTATACCTTATTCCTGGTACAAAGTGCTTCTGCATATATTTTATCTAGGATCTGAATGGAAAGCAACAGGACTGGGAGGCTGTAGTGCTGGTTCCATTTATTGATGAACAACGTCTACTCGAGGCCATGAAACCTTTGCATGCCAGGTAAACAAAATAAATGTCAATAAATCATGAAAAGCCAGATCTTTATTTGAAATTGCGTTCGTAATCTATAGATAGAGGAAGTTTTCTAGACTGTCCGAGTATGAAACTTAAAAGTTATTGTAACTTCTCCTTGTTTGTTGACGGATTTTCAGCATGAAAATGCTTAGGTATTCCAAGGAATTTTATGAATATGTTTGATATATATTTAATGATTTGTTGACCAAAAATATTTATTATTTTTTTGTAGATTAACACCAGAAGAAGTTTCTAGAAACAAACATGGACCCATGGCTGTATGTAACTTTTCTGTTGACGTAGTAGGTAAAGTTGTGTTTTTTGTTGTTTGTTGCAAAGCTACTAAAACTTTGGTCGACTCCCACAATTTTTTAATACCTATTTTACTAAAAAACAAAAAAGGGGAGGAGAATGGCGGATCAATCTCCCACAGCTTCAAGTGCCCTTAGAGGACTCTTGGGCACATACAAATATAAACTATCTAACAAAAGTATCATTTTAATAGTAACGCGAACAGGCCACCTTTTTTTTAAAATCCACCTTAACATGTAATTAAACCCAGGTCGTTACCCATCACCCGGCTACTTCCCAACCATTGAGCAGAGCCACTGCACCACTGTGTGGGTCAACAGGGAGGAGTGGGATGTGCCCAGGCACAAGCTCAAGAAGGGGCTCATGGAGGGGGTCAAGCTTGGCGTCTTCTTTCCCGGATTTCCTACTCTTCAGTACATCAGCCATACTGCCAAGTAAGTTCAGTATTAAATACTATCGGGATCTTTATCTACTACGCATCAAATTTTGCCTCGAGTCTGGACGCTATATTATTCACTAGTATTCTTCCTACTAGTCCTCTAGTGGCCTCTAGATAGAGGCACTTATGGAAAGGAGCAGAGGGTTAAGTCGACCTTGCAGTTGAATTTATAGTTTAAGAAAATTTTTTTTTTTTGGGGGGGGAAGTATTTTTTCCAGGGGCATTGAGTCTTGGAGGGTGGAGCTACCTTCCCCAAAAATAGTTATAAACCTCCCCTATATCCCTACGAACTGTTAAGTAGAACAATATCAGTTCAGTGGTTACCGAGATCTTAAGCTACAGACACGAAGATAGACAAACATCCTGTTATTTTTATAAAAGGATAAGAGTTACGGATTTTCAGACACAAATGCTAATGTATGGTCAAGCAATAATAATAATCTATCTAAGGTTGACAAAAGCTCAAGTCCGAGTGTTTGAACAAACCAGCAGGGGAGAAAATATGATTCTTACTCTGGAAAATCAGGTAAAGATGCTGGTGTGATAAACAGATCTATAGTATAGATGTATATACAGACAACTACCTTCCTTCCATTTTCAACGACCTTATTCGTCTGCTTCTAAATTATTTTCTGCTACTTGGCTGTGTTTATATAAGCGACACCATATGTTGATTTTCAATGACCCAATAGAAAGGTTGCACATGGTGGTTGCAATGGGGAGAAACAAATATTTAACCCTTTCTCCCTCTATTTTTTTACTTTAATGGTGTGATATGACTTCTAAATATTTTCAAATCCACAGAATTTTTATATTCAATAGTCATATGGGGCCAAAATATTCTTTATGGAAGGGGGGGGAAGGATTTGTGTATAATTTTTGATACATTTTGCCAAAGATATAGATGCTTTCCCTTATTTCTAGAGAAATTGTAAAAAATAGGAACTTTTTTAATTGCCTATTCCTGGGGGGGGGGGCGGGGGGGTTGCACTATTTAGGCGGGGCTACGACTTACCC
>LS048770.1:16721-34854 GCA_900241095.1 Acartia tonsa | reverse complement strand
GTTAATGTGGCAATCAAAACGTCGGGGATTGAATTAAGCAATACCTTTGTTCATTTAAAAAAAAAAACCAATTATATGCCCCCCCCCCCCCAATAATGTTTTTAGTCCTTGTGCTTCATTGGCATTCATATTTAGCAATTTAGCCCAAGGTTACTTGCCTTTATATTTTTGAAAATTACTAAAGCAGTCGTTATTCCAGGGGTGTATATTCTGCACAAGATTTATTTTTTTCCCCAGCTACAAAATTTGTTATTTTTTTTCCCCCCCTAGTTTTTTCTCACCATGTAGGGGGGGAAATGGAAAAATATTTAAAGGACTCTATATTTTATTTATTTTATCCCTCCTAACACACATTTTTTTTTATTTTTTATTCACTAAGGAGGGGGGGGAAATGGAAAAAATGTTTTCAGTTTTCTTAATTTTTACATTTTTTTCCCCTCTAACCACTTATTTTTTATTCCCCCCCCCCCTGAGCCGGCGATCCCATGCAGAATATACACCCCTGTATACACCTTTAAAAAACATTTTTTAGAGGAGATCATTTTCTATATGGACTTAAGTTTTCTTATCTTGAACAGAAAAAAAATCTGACCTTAAACCATAATTAGCTTATCATAAATCAGACTAGCAAGTCTAGCAATCTATTGGTACCTACAGAGTACAGACATTACAGTACATTACATTACAGACATCACATTTATATAATAAAGAAGCAATGCAAAAAATAAGAACCTTTACCTAGTAGGAGTAGCAACTTCTGGTGTATTCGTTGCCTCAACCCCTACTTTGCTTGTTCTAAATAAACAAATTATTGTCATTTTATAAATCTTAAAATTTTGGTTTCAATCTACCCAAGAAAAGCTTTATCTTAAAAAATGCGACTAATGAAGCTGACTTAATATGCGAATGAAATGAAAACATTTTACTTAACATGACTGGAATGTATCTCCATTGTTCTCCCATTGGTTGACTAAGATAGTATGTCTCTACTCTTTAGATTATCTCTATTTAGAAAACATATTTACCTTGTTGAACGTCTAGTACGACCAGGTGTGCCTGACTCCATTTTTTAAGTCTGAAAACTAAAAAATACTTGTTTATGTTTATTACTTAGGTTTATAAGGTTTTTTATATAAAAATACTAGTTTTTAACAGGGACTAGGTTTTGAAAATATGAATAAGTTTAAATTGTGGATAATTTGAAAATTCTCTTGGCCTAAACTTGATTTTGGGTTGCAAACGAGGCTAGGTGGGTAAAGAGGTTGAAACTTAAAGAAAATTGGTTAAATATCGATTAAATATTTATTTGATACCTAGTCCCTGGTTTTTAACAACAATTGGAATTGACATAGGAAAAAATCTGAGATTTCATTTTATAAGACTTTTATAATGTTCTATTACACCATTCATCTCTCATATTTTTTGTCATAATCACTAGTATTTAATAATAAGCGTAATATGTTTGTACTAAATCTAATATTTAACAATCTTTTAACTGTCACAGGTATAAAATATTGGTATCAAAGTTTACTTTTATCTACAAATAAATCTTTAGATTAATATAAAATTGAAAGAATGCCTTTCAGATTTTTATACATTATGGGTCAGTTTTAGCTTTCTTCACTGGGGGTGGTGAGCTCGGATCCGCATCGCCATGACCATTAGTTGCGTCATTTTTCTCATTTCCATCCTTGTTTGCTGTTACAATATTGTGAATAGCTGTGGCGTGTTTGTGTGCGTCTTCTACTGCTTCGCAGTGGCGAATCATAAACTCTGGGATAGCCTAAAAATAAGCATTAGCTAATACCATTCTTAAAGCGATGCTTTTCTGCTTTTTATTTTGTTTCCACATGATTATGCTCTTTCTTAATGCACAAATATTTAAATGCTGCAAGCAAGGGATCTAAAGGGATAACATAAGACAATGGCCGATAAATTGATGTAAATCCCTAATGGCAATACACAAAATTATACTTTATGAAGATTTAAATTAGTGATAAAAACGTTTGAACACTCAACTTATCAAAATTCTTTGTCCCCAAAGTTGTTAAGCAAACGAATAAGAAAACGTTAAATATAAAACTTTGGAAACTAGTGTAATGAACAGAAAATGATACTAATTTAAAAGCTTAACATACCTCAATTCCCAGGTAAGCTCCAGAAATGGCGCCAGCCATGCTGGCAATAGTATCCGTGTCACCTCCAAGTCTTATAGCCAACCTATATAAAAATTTATATATGTTTAAAATTATTTTTGTTTAGGTGCCTAGTAAATAAATAAAGTTTAGGAATGGGAGAATTTTGACTGAACATGGAGGAAAGGGACAATGAACGATGAATTAATCCTGTCAACGCTTACCGCAGTTATTTCCATATTGATTATAAAACAGTTCAGTATCGTCTAATGTTAAATTACTTTAGCCGCTAAACTAAAAACTATTAATAAATATTTCGAGAGATATTTATAAAAGTCAATACCTAAGTTCATTGAAAATTAAGTTTGTTAACTTTCAAAGAATAGATCACAATATTAGATTAATATTTACAAGTTACCTTATAGTTTGTTCAAATTGGTCCTCTTCCCTATGGTCTTTCAGGCATCTAAAATAAAGTAGGTCTTAATAATTTTGGAAATCTCTCAGTTATCAAAGCTAACTTAGATAAGGATAATCAGGGTTGGCATAAAAAACACAAACCAAAAAAAACGACTGTTTTTTGAGTATTTTGTAAAGGAGAATCAATTCAGTTTAGCGGTTAGCGGAACCTTCAGCAGGTACAAAAACACACACACACACACAAAGACATCCAGTTACTTTTATATAAGGATTAGATCAAAGCTGAAAAAATATATTTACTAGCAAAGAAAAAAAAGATTATCAGTATCAACTTGTTGAACTCGCTACACCAGTTGAAAATGAAGATTCCAAGTCAAGTAAGAAAGTACATAAATATTTTTAAAAACCCAAAATAACCAACAACAAAAATTTAAAAACCCGGGTTTTATTAATAAAACCCAATGGGTTGGGTTGTTTTTAAAAACCGTTTTTTCCCAAACCTTGAGCATAATACCTTAAAAAGCAGTACAGCGCTGTAGGTATACTTTCAATAGCCGCCACTGTGTTACCAAGTTCAAAACAGATTTCTTCCAATTCCGTATCTATAAACAATAAGAACATAATAACAGTTAGGAGAAATGAAAAATCAGGGAATACCTTTTCCAGTATGGCTTCTATACCGATTAATATTAACTTAAAATACAATACCTGTTGAATTTAGAAACTCCTCGACTTGATCAAGTTTTCCGGAATAATCTTGATTTTGTCTTGTAGATTCAAAAAGTTCAATGCCAGCGCGAATTTGTTTCATCATTTCCTCAACGTTTGAGTGCTTTTGGAGAGCCTTAAAATATTATCATAACATTTACTTGCATCCAGGGAGGGTGGGGTAATTGGACTGTATTCTACACTATTGAAAGTGCCTAAAGTTTTAAAAACACAATACATCATTCGTTGAAGTATAAACTTTGGGTGCTTTTATTAAATCTTGATTGGGTTGTACAATGTACAAATCTTCGATGACCAAACTTTTCTACCATTAATCTAACTTATCATCCCAGTCCCTCAAGATCTATAATTAAAACCCATTATAAAAAAATCAGTTGATTCATTCCAATTGTGATATACAACAAGAAATACGAATTTAGTTTAAGGCTATTTCCAGCCATAAGACTATGAAACGAGTGAATGATTAACATTAATACCTGTTGGACAGCTAATGCTTGTAGTACTCCACCTCCTATGCCATGAACATGGGCATGGGTTAATCTTCCTAAAATAATAAAAAAATGTAAGATTATGTCTCCACATTGTTTAATCCTTTTTAACTAAGATAATAACAGACAATATTTTAAAATTCTTTTTTAGTGAAAAATGATGCCTTTGGTATCAGAAAAGTTTTTTTTTATGAAGAAATGGTTGTTGATTAATAAAACTACCCTTGTCTTGTTCATATCAGAAAATTCTGCCCTTTTACCTTATTTTGAAACAAAATCTAAATCTATATACATATGATATAAATAAGAGGTGGGATTCAGTGCTCGACAGGCACTATGTGGAAAAGCCCTTACCTACATTGACAGCATGGTCCAGGGTCTGTTGCAGCTGCAGTGAATGGCAGGCCAGGCCAACAGGATGTGCCCGCATACCAGCTCCGTTGCCATAGGAACCGCTGCCGTTAAACTGCTCGGCCGCTGGCTTGAATGGATCGGCGTAGTTTTGCTCTGAACAAAACAAAAGTTAGATCCACTGTTTTAAGGATGAATATAGAATATACGTTATCATAACAGGGAAAAAATTTTCATCCATTTAGGTTGCTAACTTGGACGTATCTTATTGGCCAGTTCGTTCATCAAGTAGGAGGAGAGGGGATAGGTTAAAAAGTCTGGATGGTGTAGATCGTTTTTTTAGCCTGCTACAAGTTTCACTTTATTATTATATGATAATCTGGTGTAAGATCCATGTAATAATAAATCCATAATAAAAACATCAAATATAATCTTGCATTGAAATCTCCAAGTCAGTTCAACTAAAGCTTTTAAAGCCATCAAACAAACTGGCTTACCCAGGACATAAAGTAGATAGGCCAAGAGCCTAAGAGAAATAAATACCTTTAAGTTTATTGAAAACATCAACGACAGAACCCCCGTAACCACGCCAAGGCTCGTGCATGTATTCTCTGCTGAACCTTTCTGCTAGGTCCTAAACATGCAATAAAAATTGAGAAAGGGAAATAGACATCCATTACTGCTTAAAACAACTAGAAATTATTTGAAAATGCTTCTTGCATGTAAATCCGACCAAGATATGTAATATTTCATTTAAGCAGGCATACATGCTTCCTATCACTTTAAATAAAATTCGGTTGGCTAAATTATACACACAGTAGCAAACTTTTTGGAGACCAACATTTTAGAGGTATATAGGGCCATGCCATACAAATGAAATCACGTAAAAACAAAATTTTCCTATTGATGAAAACGGTGAAACTATATACCCTCTTCCACTAATTGAAATTGCATAACAACATTTACTAATTAGGAAGTAGCTGTACTTTCATTTGAAGAAAATCTATCCTACCTTATAACAAAACCCTTTGTTTTTTATGTAAGAAATTGAGATCTGTCTGGCCATCGCTGAATCGTCTGTGTATTGTTGAGTCTAATAATATTCAAATATACTTCTTAAATCTCTTAATGAAGATGTTTATTGTTTAATTGGCAATTAAAGCTGAATTTTGTGCTTTCACTAAAATCTAATTCTTGACTACCACACCCCTATATTTATTTGTGAAAACAAATTAATTCTTTTCCCTGCGGGTGGCTATGACCCTTTAAAGCCCAAGCCCTACCCCTTATTCAAGACCTAACCTAATCAAAAATATGTTATATCAAAATTTCGAAAGTGTTTTCCAGAAATAATTTGAGGGAAAACGTATAGGATTAAATAATATTAATGATAGAAGTATATTTTCCCTCTGAATGTTGTGGGTCTTTTAATTTGTCAAAGTATGCATTAATCTTTTTGACAGGCACAAGACCTTCATACTGACTCTCAAATACTGCTCCCAAACAATCGCCTGAAAATAATGAGTAATAAAAAAAACCTTATAGATTTTTGGTTGTTTTATATATAAAATATTACTCATTCCTAAATAAGACAAAGTATATAAAGGAGTGACTATACTTTCGATAAAGATACTTAAAATAATCCAAAGGCAGGGGTTAGTACAATTACATGAAATTTATCTGCAGCCCAATCATTTCTCAAATCTGTATGCACTGAGATGTAAAAGATTTACTTACCAACCAATCCTCCTATCATACATCCTCTAAACTGATCTAAAAGCTTGCTCATTTTTTTCTCTGAAATTGGAAAAAAATTTAATTTCAAAATATACATTTAACTATCAGTTATTTGGGATAAAAGTTAACTTTTGGGTAAGTCTTGGTAATTTATTGAACTTTGGATTACCTATAGCTTCCAATTATGGATCCTGGAGGCCATCAGATAAATTTTGGAGGCTATTTACAGATATTTTCTTGGAATTTTAATACTTTTAATGTTCGCTTCTGGCTCTGGAAACCTTTTTTGGATCTTGAATCCAAATTCTTACTTTGACACTTGTGCAAAGATGTTGTGTATTAACCCCGTATCTCTGAAGTTAGGATTCAGGTGCACTCGGAGATTAGTTGTGCCAAGTACTCACTTCAGACAATTATCAAATAAAATAATATAATATACAATAAAAAAACAAACTATGTATACAAATATTAAATAAATAAATACAACGTTGGTTCAGAAGTAGAATGATCTTCTAATTTCTGTTTTCTCTTTCTTCCCTTCGTAGGTACTTCTTGTTCTTGTTTCTTTGTCGCATTTTTTTCTCATTTGAAATGCAAATGATAAATATATATCCTCTTCTATTGATCCCGTAAAGGAAACTTGTGCTTTGCAATTTTGCTATATTTTTCAGGGTTATTCTTTACTTTAGTTTCAGCTCTTAACTTTAATCTTTTCCATCCTTCGCCCTTAGCATATCCACTTCCCCCTTCACCATAACTAGTCGGTACTTTTGTGGCTTTTAATTTTCTCTTTTTTCTTATTTTGCCGGCTATTTCATTTTGTTCAGATTCTTCATCGCTGTATAATGGTAACCATCTATCTCTTTCATTCTAAATATAAAAATAATTTGATTATCACAAATCAAAAACTATACAACACCTATATAAAAAAAAAGGATTAATAGTGAAGACAGGAATGTTAGCAAAGACTAATTTCAAAAAATTAATTGTACTCATTGGCTATGGGATTATTAACAAGAAAAGATATGAAAGGCCTTTAAAAAAATTGAATAGAATCTGATCGAATCCGACCCAAAATTTCAGCGGATTGAAAAACTATCAATAATATGCATTAAAATTGATATTAACATATATATTATTTTGTAGAATATAAGAAAAACAAGCTGTTTTAGATTAATTTTTTATCACATCGTATATTAGACAGCTAGCTTTTTATGACTTAAATTAAATGGTATCGAGGCGCCATACTGGAAATAATATAAAAACCTGAATATCACGTTGAATTGCATAAATTTCTGCCATCCTATTTTCCTCTTCCTCTCTTTGGTGGCGAGAATAATTTCTAACATTGGCGTCATTGTGCCTGAAGCATCCGTTCATTATTGGCTCATTTATATTGCTATGATCAAATGATGTTTCGCTGTCAGATTTAGATTCTTCCTTGCTAGGTTCACTTTCTTTATCGTCAACATTTTTAGAGCCAAATAGTCCAAAGGTTGTGTCTTGGTCTGAGTCACTGTCAGAGTCGCTTGACAGTGATTTGTCGTCACCGAGTAAGCCAAAAGTCGACATTAATAAATATTTTTCGTCGAAGGATTATTTTTTTTGTTGACCAAATTATTTATTATTCATACAAAAAGTCTTGACTTACATCACCTATTTTCTGAGATACATTAACCAGCTAAGTACAACTGCTTTTTACAACTCATCCATTGATTTAATAAGAAAAAATCTTCATCAATCAAGAAAAATGAGCTCGAAGATCGCCACCAAGCGCAAGATCCCCTCAAAATGCCGCGAACCATTAATTTTAGCGAAAAATAAAATTTTACTTTTATGGCATTTTTTACTCTTTAACTAGTACTTTTTTAGCATTGTAACAAGAATCTAAGCCATAAATTTGCATAATTATTTATTATTATAATTGATTTACTGCTTAAATTATCAAATTTGCAATTAATTGCGTTTGTTATGAAATGTCGTCGAAACAATAAGAGCTTAGCAACTTTTTATTATAAAATTTTATTTTATTTCTTATAAACCAATTTTTTGCAGGAATCTAAAGAAATAAGATAATGGCCGAGAAATCCATCTATATCCTCAATGATGATTCACAAAATTACCCCTTCTTTGCATTAAAATTAGGTTTAAAAAAACAAGAAAACCAAAGTTGTTACCCTATTGTATTGGTCAGCTGTTCAGCAAGACAGGTTTGGCCAATTATGTTGCCATCCAAAATAAACAAAAAGAGCCATTTTTATTTATTTATTAAAGACATTATTTGCTCAAAAAATCAATTATGATAGTTTTGGCACAAATTTGAAACTCTTAAACTTAAATTTTTAAGTTGACAAAAAAAAGGAAAAATAGAAATGGCCCACTGAATAAAAAGGCATGTTTTACCAGGTTATCCGGACACACTGTTCAGTTTGAACAAAGTACACAACAAATGACCCCCCTAATAAATTGAGATGCATGTAATAAGATTTTTTATTTACTTTTTTTATGTTTTGGGAATAACACTTATTAGTTTTGCCCTTATATGCTTTAAATTATATTAAGATTATGAAAAAAAAACATCTGAAATGTTTTTTAACGCCCTGGTTCGGCTTCACAAAAAGAACATGCCGTCTAGCTTTTCAATTTTTACAAATATAAAGATAAATATTCTTGAAAAAAAGATAAGAAATTGCTGAATTCTCGCGAGGGTGCTAATCTTGGACTGTAAACACTTGTACAGGGAGGGTAGTGAAGGGTGGCTGTGTGATATTAAAATACAAACAGTCTTAAAATTCTAGTCAGAGTTTAATGAAACTTAATTTTGTTATTCTTAAGGATAAATTTTTATATTTTAAAACGGGAAAGATCTAAGAAGTTCATTTGAAAAGTTTTAGTAGTTTGATTATTGATCTTTCCATTATTTTTTGTATATGGCATATGAAAAAAAATTGTTTGAAAATTAAACAGATATTTTACCTATATAATTAAAGGTAATAATTTCTACCAAACAGCTTTTGAAAGATTGAAAGCATATATAATATAATATAATAGATTTTTAATTTAAACTAGTGAGGTACTGTGTCATTCTTATTTTTATGATAAAAAATTCACGTCTATGGGGATTGTTTTATCACAGTATTTAGATTTTTAAACTAGCATGAAGAATCATAATAAAAGCCTTATTAGTTATTACTGTATTTACCAATAAAAGTTAAAAATTTCATTAAAAAATATTTTATTTCGCGAGTTACATACCTTGCATATTTATATTTTAAATATATTTACAATTACTAAAGGGATAGTTCCACGGAGTGCATTTAAAGAGTTAAGGTACTTGGAGTAGCGAACTTATATATCATATGTCTTGGTAGAATGTATTAGACATATTCAGTCAGGTCAAAGTTAAAAATTCTTTTACATATAATCATATCTTTCCAATGCCTAATATATTCTACTAAGACATAAAAAAGTTCACTACTCCAAGTACCTTAACTCTTTAAATGCACTTCGTGGAACTATCCCTTTGATTTATCTTTTAACTCAATTTCAGATGTAAACATGAAATAGTTAAAATATATACTTAAGTCTGTGTAAAATGAAATGAATAATTTAAAATCTAAGTCATCTGCATTGTAAAGAAAAAAAAGGTAATTTGTTTTTTTTTATTAGTTAGAGATTAAAGTAATATATATCTATTCTGTTATACACAAAATGACGCGCAAAATTACCAATTTAGATTACAATTTGTTGTTTAAACGTTGAGATACTCAAAATGTACCAACCAATCGAAATTCTATTAATGTCCCCAAAGGTGTTTACTGTTTAGCCTACAAGTAAGAAAACGTTATTGAGGAATAGCATAATAAATAGCCCAATGTCCCCTCTCTCCCTGAAAAATTTAATTTTGTGTCTAGTTACTTTCCTGTGACTATTTTTCATTTCAGAACAGTCATTGAAACACAGTGAACCCGTAGGTACATCATTTGGTGTGTAAGAGAGTCAGGCAATGATTATTCTGCATGATTGAGGCCCCGACAGCCCAACGGATTATACATGACTACGTTTGCTCAACCCCTTCTCAACACTTCTACTTTCGTTTTAGGCACATTCCCAGTTTTATGAATGAATTGAAACCCAGATATCTAAAGGGATAAGAGAATGGCCGATAAATTGATGTACATCCCAAGTAATGATACACAAAATACAATTACTGGTTGGACACTCAACTAAACGAACCAATAAATTCAATAAAAGCCTACGAATTAGAAAACGTTACTGTAAGACTTTGAGGACAGCTTAATGTCTCCTCCCTGATTGAAACCCGTAGTATTTACATGTACACATTTCCACCAGGTCTAAGCCTAAGAAAAATCGTAGTAGTTTTGATTATTTAATGGTTTCTTGGTAGGAATAGGTTAATGAATAATAATGATTCAAGAATAACAGAACTCCTTAGTCAAAACACTAAATATGGTCGATAAAAATTGATGCAAAAACTTTGATTACAAAAGATGAGTGTTTGCTATTTATGTTAGGTTTCTTTTACTTTTCTATAACTGGAAATATTTGCTTTAGTTGATAGATTAATTCACGGTGTTTGTGTAGCAGCCGCTGCAACAAGGTATGATCTAGAAATTAGAATATTTTATATTTATTTTTTTGATCTAGAATATTTTAGTTTCAATTTTATTCTTGTCAAATAAGTCAATCTTTAAAAGAAAGAGAATTCTTTGTAGGTAATTGGTAGTCATTGTTTTTTTACAGACTTTTCTAGAGAAAATTAATATAAATTCTCAAAAATTCCTCCTCTATTTCCATTATATGTATCTCTTGAAAAGCCTTTATTTTAAATATTTTAGGTATTAAAAGTACGTAATTTGATTTTAGTTATATTATTATTTTTGTTGTCAGTATATACTATATAGTGTTACCATCTCTTAAAATGCATTTATGCCAAAACTTGTATAGTACCGCCGCTTCTAAAACTATACCTAGCCTAAAATCAATTACAATGGATCTGAACATTATCTTTCAGGCATGTTGCCCTTTACCCCGCCAATTGTGAAACGTCTGCTTGGTTGGCGCAAAACTGACTTCAAGTCAGACCTTGAGGAGAAGTGGAGCGAAAAGGCTGTGAAAAGTCTGGTGAAAAAGCTCAAGAAAAACGGGACCGTAGACGAGCTGGAAAAGGCTATCACAACCGCCGACCCAAACACCAGATGCATAACGATAGCCAGATCGTTGGACGGCCGTTTACAAGTTAGTCAAAAGAAGGGGCTGCCACACGTTATCTACTGCCGTTTATGGCGATATCCCGACCTAAGGAAAGTTATTCAGTTGCCTATTATAATATAAAATATAAAACCTTTTTATAAAACATATATTGGAAATTATAATTTATAATTATGTTTTACCAAAATCTTTATAGAATTCCATAAATGAACTTTTTTCTAAACGTAAAAAAAAATAGTTCTAAAAGTATTATTAATGAAAATTATCATATAGTGTTAGTTGGCAAACTGAAATAACTATATCTATAGTTCACATCACGAGTTAAAACCTGTCGATAATTGCGAGTACGCCTTCCATCTGCGACGCGAGGAGGTATGTTTCACAATAGTATTAGTGGAAATAGGCTCTCTACAATAATTTCTGAACGTGAAATATAATATAAGTGACCATCTTATTTGTCTTTCTGGTTATGAAATAAGCCCTATTTTTTCTAGGGGCGATTTCTCTTGGGAGAGGGAAGTGGCCCCTCCCCCAAAATATGTAGTTATAAACTTTCTCAGAACCTATGAGAAGCTACCCTGTAAAGGAGAACCACATCATGCTAATGCGCGGTTTCCGAGCCCTGCAAATTATCTATCTAGAATATTATCTATTATATATTTAGCTTGTTATTTATTATCTATCTATCTAGGTTTGTGTGAACCCATATCATTACAATAGAGTAGACCCTCCAACACTGCCACCCGTTCTTGTGCCTAAAAACTACCAGGAAAGAACATTTAATGTTTTAATGTTGATTTTGTTAATTTTCCAACTTATTTGATTTAGGGAAAATATACCCACCAAGGATTACTCATGCTAAGTTGCATAACGAAATTCGGATTCTAAGTGCCATTTGTTCATTGATTACGAGATGGCTGCATTAAAAAAATCACTTATGTAATAAAAGTTAATGTTCTGAAAAAATCAGGGCGAGATTCCCAGCACACTGCCAGAACTTCCCCACTTAGACGACCAAGTGTCTCTGTGTATCACCTGTCCAGACTCATCCACCTTCCCCATGTCGGAGACGCCGCCTCCAGGTAATGTGTTGACTTATTAGCCAATCAAAAATAATTAAGGCAACCAAAAATAAGATTATAGCTGCCTTAGAAATTTGTCATGAAAAAGTCGACCTTCGACAATTTTAGTTTTTAGAAGAAACATTGGGGGAGGGGAAAGTGTATTTTTTTATTTTGGCAATATTTTTTGAGAGGGTGTAGTTACCTCTCCTCCCCAATAATAGTTTTAAACCTTTTCTGGACCCTAAAGAAGCCTCATTGAAAAGGAGAGACATATCGGTCCAGTGAGTACCAAGGTACAGACACTCACACACCCACATAGATATCCTGTTACTTTTATATCATTGTTGTGTAAAGGTTACATTACTGACGATGGCGAGGCTATGGGAAGTCCCGGGAGCACCTCAAGCGAGTTCTCTTCGCCAGGCGGAGGCGTGGCGGGCATGGGTAGCCCGGGTGGAGCTACTACAACCACAGGTATCCAGTTTATTTTTCATTTTATCAAATATTATTTGATAGGGGATTATATGCTTGAACGAGAGCAAGTGATTTTATGCACCTTCCAGCAGTGAAATGAGCTTTTTGTCTTGAGTATACTAGATTTCTGTTGAATAAAGGTATACCTATTAACTAAAACAAATACCTAAGCATCACCATGACTTTAACTGGAAAATTTTTGAATCGTTGAGAGATTTTTGACGAAATATCATCAAATGTTTTCAATATGCAAAATAAAATAACTCTTTAAAACATCATTAAATTCTATAAAATAAATCAGTTAGTTTCAATTGTTTTAATGTAACGAGTTATTATACAATTACATTGGTTTCGTATAAAGAGACGAACTAAAGAAAGGACAATCTTACATTGTATCTAGTGTAGGTATATACAACATAAAACATTATACACTTATATTTTATTATCAGCTGCGCCCCTAGCATCAAAGATGATAAAAATATCTCAGCGCTTAAATCATTTTTGGACCTATGTGAGTTCAGTTTCCCTATAAAGGAGAACTCAATCTGTTCAGTAGTTATTAAAATATTAAGATACAGACAAAGAAACTTTAGTACTTAACATAATAGGATACTGAATGAAAATGTTCCTAACTCTTAAGAACAGTGTTTACTTTTTATCAACAAAAACAATTTTTCTTTAAAGATTTGGATTTTAAAAAACGTTTAATTTTCAGGCACCAGCAATAACCGTATCTCTCCATCTCCGCCGGTCGACGCCGAACCGGTTTTATACTGTGAGCCCGCCTTCTGGTGCTCCATCTCCTACTATGAGCTGAATACACGGGTGGGCGAGACATTTCACGCCTCGCAGCAGAGCATAACGGTAGACGGGTTCACGGATCCGAGTAACGCCGACAGATTCTGCCTGGGCTTGCTATCAAATATTAACAGGTTTGTATTTTATTCCGGGGATCTAAAGGGATAAGACAATTGCCGATTGATTGATGTACAATGTACATCCCTAATGATGATACACAAAATGTTAATTATTGACCCGCATGGTTAGTCAAATGGCCCCGCAGCATTAGAGTCCTTCTGCAAGTGCTAGAAATAAGAGAAAAGCTAAGCTACTGTGAAAATTCAAAGAAACGCCCCTTAAGAGGCGATGTCAAGAAAATGACAATATCCAGTCTTTTTTTATGGGAAAGTACTAAATTAAAAATGGGGGAATTCAACCCCAACCACTTCAACTACCCCTAGTGGCGTCTGGGGGGCGTAGCCTACGGTTAATATTAACCAATATTTAGGAACACAGTTGTAGAGCAGACGCGACGGCATATAGGCAAAGGAGTGAGGCTCTACTACATTGGGGGAGAGGTGTTTGCAGAATGTATGTCAGAGTCTTCAATATTTGTACAGGTGCGCATTCATTTCCAGGGATACATGGAGAGGTAAATGGCCGATAAATTGAAGTATAATAATATCCCACATGATGACACACAAAATTAACCCTTCTCTAGATAAAAAATACCTAGTGGTTAACACATTTGAACACTCAACTTGATTACCCAACCAATCAAAATAAACAACTTTATTATAAAACTTAGGGGACTAGAGTAATAAACAGCTCATTGTCCCATCTCTCTCTGGATAGGACAATGGATGATAGTTTAATATTCCCCATAATTTTCTTACATGCACAATTCTGCGTTATGTAGTATAGCGGGTTGATAATTAGGGGGCAAAACAACTCACACTAATATTGTAATTGCCCTTTCCTCCAAGTTTTCTGCAACTTATAAAGATGACAATTTTGCTCACTAATATTTACTTTTAAGCTCCAATATTATGGATGGAGCGTAAAGTGCATTTCTAATATGTATTAAGAATTAAACATTCTTACTATTACGTAATATTCTACTATCATAGTACATAGCCCTTTAACTTTGTACTATTGAATGCAAATATAAGAAATAATAATATACCTAGGTATGGAGTTTCAACTGGGTTTAAAAATGATTATCGCAAGTATTAGGTAGTCTCATATCCTTTTTTTTTGTTTAAATAAGAATGTTATAAGCAGGGAGGGAAAGGACAATAGACTTTAATTTGCAGTAGTATCCAAAGTTTTATGAATACGTTATCAAATTTGATGGCTAAAAACCAGTGTTCTGGAGCCGGGAGCCGAAGAGCCGCCATATTTTGCTGGAGCCGTAATTTTCTTTAAAAAACGGCTCCGGCTTCGGACTAGACAAATAAAGAGATTTTTTTTATAAATTATGATTTGGTAACTCTGTTTTGTCATGTGCAAATGCCCCTTTTTTTCAAGTCCATTTTTATCAAAAATTGAACTTTTAAAACCTTCAAAAGTCAAAAATAGACGTGAGGGAAAAAATATGTCGAGTTTTTCTTGATTTTAGATTGGAGCCGGAGCCAAATCCGGAGCCGGAACCGCACCAAAATCAAACGGCTCCGCAACGCTGCTAAAAACCATTGAAACTTGTACTCTAAAAATTAATTCTACAGAAAGAGTAATTATTATTAGAGATTTATAACATGAATTACGATGATTTA
Source organism: Acartia tonsa (assembly GCA_900241095.1). Classification (NCBI taxonomy): domain Eukaryota; kingdom Metazoa; phylum Arthropoda; class Copepoda; order Calanoida; family Acartiidae; genus Acartia; species Acartia tonsa. The sequence goes on along the minus strand of LS048770.1, from coordinate 19,669 downwards.
CTTAAAACAAAAAAACAGGATGTTTATTGTTAATTTTTGCAATAATTAACTCATAATCCTATTTCCTATATCACCATGAATGTTAAGGGATAAGACATTTCACTGTAAATCAATGTACATCCTCAAAGATGATAAACAAAAAAAAACGTTCTTTAGATAAAAATTATTGGTTGAAAAGTTTAGATACTGCTAGTATGAACCAACATATCAAGATGTAACAAAGAAACCCATTTTTTTAAACAGACAAATATGAGAACGTGTTTATAATTTACAGTCCATTGTCCCCTCCCCTCCTGTTTATCAAGATTTAACAAAGAAACTCAAATTTTTTAAAGCAAATGTGAGATCGTGATTATAATTTACAGTCCATTGTCCCCTCCCCTCCTGCACTGTCTATTACGAATATTGCACAGCAAGGACTGATCTATTTAACCTTATCAATGCAGTGCTTAAGCCTTTGTTAAGTCAATATTTGTTTTATTAATCCTTTTTATATACTTTCTTATGCTTTTATGAAGACTATATCAGTAATAAAGATATAAGTAAAAAAAAGAAATAGGTACCTAAAAAAACATTTATTATTTTTGATAAGTAATTAAACTTATTCTAGGTACCTATTGTTTTTTAATTAATTTTGTAATGATCACTCTTTTCTGAATGGAATAAAGTTTTGCTTAAAAAATTTTCTATAAGCTTCTTATAGCTCCCATGGTGGTTTTAAGCTATTCATTTCAGATTTATGTCTTGGGATGGTTTTAAGCTATTTTTCTATATCCTCTCTGCCCATTTAAAACCAGACCACTAAGATGCTAGGGGCGTAGCTGCTATAAATTTATGAAATAGATTTTTATTTTAGCATTAGATTCTTAAAGATCCCTTTTTGTCTCTTATATTTCTAGCAGATTCCTCCCTAATTTTTATGGGTAACTGACTGCTATATAGTAATGGAATAATTCCCATATATAAATCTTATCTAAAAGTGAAGTTTAAGAGATCTTAAGATGACATTCAGTTATTCCTGAGATTTAATTTCCAGACATTACAAACTTTTTAAACTGAAGGAAAGATTAGAAACGAGACAGCAAACAAAAATTCTGATCCTAGAATCATTCTATTACATTAATATCACAGTAGAGAAGCATCACAGTATTGGTAGTAAATTTACTGTGATAATGTAGAATATAATAACTATGAAAAGTGTATAAATGCGCGTAGACAACAAATACATGCGCTGCTTACAAGAATTAGGTCATTATGGTTAGATTAGGTACACATACAGACCTGGAATCTATTTTTATCTACAGTTGAAGAATTTTGCAACTTATTCCTTTATACAATTACAAAATAATACTTAATACTATATGTTTTTTCAATTTTCTGTAAAATACTTTCAACCTATAGGTATAAAATGATAACTTTAAAAAATATAGAGCTCTTTTGTGAGGGGGCTAAAATGAGGGACTTGAAAGGTTTTAAAGGTTAATCAAATGTATTTTTAGAATTTTTATGGTTTAACATGAGGGGTTTTGACGTTTTAGGGGGTTAACACCCATTTACCCCCATTCTTGGACGTCTATGCTGTAGCTCAAAAGAAAGGACATTAAAAGTTTTGGAATTTATGATTTTATTTCCCAATTTATTTTCTTAAGGTTTGAAAGAAAATTCGCCAAACATTTTGTACAGAACACTGAACAGTTATTTATCGAATCGTATTATAGACAGCTTTCCGTAGATTGAAAGATATTAGATTGAAAAATTATAAGATAACCCGTTTTGTTTAATATTATGTTTTTATTTTAATATTCGTGGAAAGTAGTCTGTAATATGATGCCTTAAAGGATTGTTTAGTATGGCTAAAATTGGTTTTAATCCAGCGGTTGTTAATCGGTTTCGAAGCCATACTGGAAAAAAATATTTCAGGCTTTGTAAAAAAAAACATACGCTAACAAATATATGTTTAGTCTCCCAACTGCAACCAGCGGTACGGGTGGCACCCCGCCACAGTCTGCAAGATCCCGCCAGGATGCAACCTCAAAATTTTCAACAACCAGGTAAAAATATAATTTTATACCTCTAGCTACAATGAACGACATTTAGTAAACCGCACAGATATTATATAATTTCTTCTATTGTTTTATAGATTTTTGTTTTTGAATACCAAAAATGCAGAATAAATTTTTCCCAGTGTCAGTTTTATTTACGTTTTCTATTTACAATTTTTAAGAAACCATGCCAGATGCTTTTTTTGCTCTGAGTGTTTAGTACTACAACAATTTTTCATGAATTTTTTGATTGCAGAAAATTTTGTGGAATACGTAGATATTTATCTCAACGCAATATATACAGCTTTCTGCGGCTATAAAAATGTTCAATTATAATATTAAAACCATTTTTTTGCCCTGAGATGCATAAGGCACGGTGTAACAAAACTTGTTTTTATCTTATATAATTGTACATTTTTAAATGCTATATATAAGTTTTCAGTACGGCTTAGAACCCGTTCTAATCCAGCGGATATTATCGGTTTCGAAGCCATACTGGAAAAGAAAATACTCCAAACTATATTTTGTTTTCTACCCCACAGGAGTTTGCTGCTTTGTTGACCCAATCCGTGAACCAGGGGTTCGAGGCTGTCTACGGCCTCACAAGGATGTGCACCATCCGAATGTCCTTTGTTAAGGTAAGCTTTTTGTAAAAAAAATGACCCATCCATAAAAGCGAAACATCAGTACGACAAGCTTGTAGAGTGTCAGAACTGACTAAGAAGAATATATTTGTATAAGTAAAGTCTAAATAAAATTGTTACACAACTGCTTAAATACAGGATATTGTTTAAAGACCATAGAGTCCAAGAGGGGGGGGGGGGGGGAGGGGGTGTGGTGGGGCCGGGGGGGGCGGGGCGGGCGGGGGGGGGGGGGGGGGGGGGGGGGGGGGGGGGGGGGGGGCGG
>LS048765.1:36503-51800 GCA_900241095.1 Acartia tonsa | reverse complement strand
GTGTGGGTTGGTGGGCCACCATGTCGGGTTTAACCACCCCCCCCCCAAAAAAAAAATCTAAAATTTTTTGGGCAACCCCCCCCCCCCCCGCCTACCTCGATTTTTGTATTAGAAGGGTGTAAAAAATTTCCGGTTCTTGTGAATAATTTATAGAGGTGTATCTTGTAAATTGTATTTAAACATTAATATACTATAATATACATATGTAACTTAAACAGATGTTTTATCATATAAAATAAATTTATTTTGGAGAGATAAGTTAGGTGTAAGTGTGTCAGTATATGAGTTGACGCAAACTAATATATTTGTTTGCTGAGTTAAAATGATTTATTTATTAAAGAAAATAAAGTGAATGTAAGCTTTAAAATGACAGGCTACTACTTTTTTCACGTAAGCATTTTATCGATCAGTACATCTTTTTTTTGTTACTTCTATTTTAAAACAGGGAAAAGGAAATGTGATTCTGACAAACATTTCTGTAGGAAAATTTCCCCACAGCCCCCTTCTCTTTTTTCTCTCTCTTCTTACCCACTCTCCTTCAGTTACGTCAAAAAAAAAACAAGATATACATCAACTTTACCCCAACAAAATATTAAATTTTGCGGCAATTTCAATTGGAATTAAGCAGCCACTGATTTTAAAATCATTTTAAAATAAAGGGGGGAGGGTGTTTTTTTTTCTTTATTACTTATTAGGTAAGATAAGTTTATACTGGGTATCACTACAGGGTTAGAGCCCCGCAGTGTTGGGGCCCTTCACAGGGGGGTAAATAAAAGAGGAAAAAACTACCGCCCCTCCTTATTTATAATATTTTAAATTAAGGTCAACTGGCACTATGTGGGAAAACACCTGTTTTTGTATTGTTTTACATTGAACTAGTTGTTTCGCCCACAGCTTCTAGGAGAGAGATAGTTGTTAGGGGGATGGTGTATGTCAGGAAAATAGACTAAACCCGCTAGATCAACTAGATTCCCTGAAAAGTACAACCTTTTTTCGGACCATAATTTTTCCTTGACAAGTACAACCCATTAGGACTAGCCATTTCCGAGATCATAATCTTCAGACAAAAACCTTACTACTTTATATAATACTAGCGGCTACTCCCCCTAGAAGCCTCTAGAGTCACTTAAGATGGAAGGGTGAAAAGTAACCCCACCCCCCTCCATTTTCAACTTCAGTTTAAAAAAGAAAAGTAGAAAAAATATTGGGAGGGTGGAGATACCCTTCCCCAAAATAGTTATAAACCTCCCCAGGACCTATGAGATGGTACACTGTAAAGGAGAACAATATCGGTTCAGCGGTTAGCGAGATCCTTAGCTTTAAACAAACAAACATACAGACATCCTGTTACTTTATTATAAGGATAATATATTTTCAGTGGCGCACATCCCATGTCTCGTCCAGCAACTCTGTGATGCACCACAAGATGCGCAGGAAGCCGACCACCGCCACGGATGACAGCCTACCCAGCATAGAGGACGAGGACATCAATAATGTCATCGGTTCACGTGAGTCATAACGCATCCCGCACTTTATATTAACCCCATTGAGTTGCTAACACATGCCAAGATATTTTATCATACATTATTAATTGAAAATCTAAAATTATTTGGTAAAATTTAAAAATACACCAATAAAAGTATGAAATAACATTGAAAAACAGACGGCCATTGGTAATGCAAGACATCTATCTTTAATGGTGATTGAGAAAATCTAATTTCTTCCTTACTAATCCAACTTTTTCACCATAGTAGAGGACAGAAGAAGCTAGTAAAAGTGAACCACTCAGATTATGACGTCAAAAAAATCAAACAATGAGAGGCCAGTATACACTGTAATTGACCAATGGTAAAATTTATAGTGGTCTCTCATTGGTTATTTTTTTTTTACGTCATAATCTGAGTCAGCCACTTTTACTAGCTTTAGGACAGAAAGACGTACAAAGTAAGTTATAGAGTAGATGCTTAATAATGGACATTAGATGTTTTATCAAGAAATTCAGCCATCTATTTTGAAGAAGCAAAGAAAATCCCCCATCATATTCTTTTTGGAATGACGGACAGACGGACATTTGTAGATTAATTGATATAGATTATACATATGTTACTTGTAGTGGAGTATATCGGTAGCTCAGCGGTCAATGGAAATGAATCTAAACAAATACATGATTGGATAACAGGCAAGTTACACTTTGCGCAGTTTTTAAAAAGATCAACATAGATTTATGACAATACATGCCAAAAAGAAGCCTATAGTCCTTTAAAAATTGACGTTATACAATACAAATTAACAATGATAGGCTAGTATACATTTTACTATTGGTCATTTCAATTACAATGTATACTGGCCTATAATTGATTATTTGTATTTTATGAAGTAATTTTTCATAAGCTGCATAAACTATAAGCTGCTTCAAATTTACATTTTTTTTACTCATTTTTGGGGAAATTTTATAAATAAAAGCTCCTGAAAATCATTAAGGGGTGAAATCTTTTCCCAAACGAAAATTTCCTTTTTATTTGGGGGGGAGAAAGTGAAAAATTCATGAAAGAATTCGTGTGTACGTCTTTGATTTATGTACATTTAATTTTTTTAAACTTGGATTTGACTGGTTTTCTGTCTAAGGTTTGCAAGAGGATTGTATGAAGCGAGGAATGGTAGCACAGCAACAACAACAACATGGCGGCATGCCCGCCAATATTAAACAAGATGGCGCCGATAATTCATGCTTACTCAGACGTATTGATATTGCAAGGTTTGTAGATTTTAGTAACATAGCAAGGTACGTTGTAACTAGTTTATGTCAGGACGTCAGCATGCATTTTAAAGCTTTTTTGGATATCCGCTTTTTTTGTACATAACGCGCTTTATTTGTTCAAAAAGATTCTTTCATACTTTACATATTATTTTTTTTACTTTTAAATTTTTGTCTCTAATTTTTCCATGTATATTGTTACATTATTACAGTTTTCAGATTTTTAAAATTGTGTTAGCTTTCTGCTAGATTTTAAATACATATTGATAAAAAATAAATGATTTTTATGTAATTTTTATTTCAGAGCGAAAACACCAAACATACTAACAACAAATGGAATATACCAAGTAAGATATTCAATAATAAATTATAGTGAAAATGTTTTGAATCTCATAAGCTATCTGAATCTATCATTTATAGAATTGCCCTCTTTGCAACGATGCCCATTAAATCTGCCCCTTTTCACCCCATTAGCAAATTTTTACCTTGGCTTATAACTTAAGTTAGGTTTTGATTGGTGAGAGGTACCCTCTCAGGTTAGTTCTGGTTAGAGTTTATTCTTAGGATAGGTAAGGTGAGACTTCCCCTTTGAATATGCCTCAAAGCTGCAGGCTTTCATGATAATACTGTCTTAACTATTGTTAGAGGTTCTCTACTCCTTTTTTTGCCTTTTTACCAATTGTTCACCTATCTCTCTTGCACCTGTTTATCTGTTCATCTATCCAGGTTCAGTCCCGTGGCAGTCCCGGCCTAAATTATTACCAGTACAACCGAGATGCCACCAGGACGCCAAGTTCTCCGTTCCAGTCCAATGATATCGACCAAGTCTCCCGTTCTGGACAGGTACAGTATGGTACTATAGCAAGTCGGTTGATAGAATTTATAGATTTAGGATGGTACATATTTTAATAGGATAGATTCTTTAGAAAAATAATAGGTTATTTTTTGTGGAAAAATCATCCAATAAGTCATGAAAAATCTGCAAATTTGTACAATATATAAGTTAGCAATCTGCATTTTAAAAGATATCTATGTTGATTCTCTAATTCTATTCTTGAAATTATGATTCAACTTTGAAAAAAGAAAAAAAGAATCGGCTTCAGGCTGTAAAAAAAACGGTTTTACAAATTTACTTTATTAGGTTGATATCGGGTATGGGAGCCAGGGCTACATGAATTATCAGACAGTTATGAAAACAGGTACAGTATGAGCATTATATTTTAAGAGAAGGAAGTAACACTTATGAAATCAAAGCCCAGCAAATCAGACTAAGGGACGAATTAACATTAAAGATATTTAAAGAGTAGCAATTCTATCATTATTAGTCATAGAAGAAAGTTGTCTAATTGTCATAGGAATTAATTTCAATGTAACAGGATGATCTTGACAAAGCTCTATATCCAAATAAAATTTAAAGGCACGCTTTAAATGAACATATTGTATATATATGCTTATGACAAAAACAGATGCCACGACTCCTAGATTACTTGAACATGATCCAAACTGATAAAACGATTCTAACATACCTTGATATTTAGGAAAGAAGAAGAAACGTCAGAACAGACTTCCAGTTGAAGGTTTACAAAATAAAAGAAAGAGCAGGCAGGAGTAACTACATTTTAGAATATTTATGTTTAGAATTTTGATAAAAAATGATATCGATACAACCAATACTTGAATAAGAAAGGGGGGTGGGGGAATCGACCTTCCACTTTCAATATCCTCAAAACAAATTAAACAAATTGTATCATGAGCAAGAATTTTGTATTTCTTTATAATAAGACAAAAAAATATTTTTTTTATTGGGGGGGCGGGGTGTATCAAGAGTAGCTTTACTGTGTAAATTGTCATGTCAATTTGCATAACTATATGACGATTGTTGTATACAAATACTTCATCAGACCTCTTTATATATGGGAGTGAAGTAAAAAGTCTAACCCCCCTCCCTAGAAAAAAATTATCATTAATATAATCCATTAAGAATAATCTAAAATGTAATTTACTGCACAGAGAGGGAACAACGACCTACCTCTGGGAGTTCTTACTGAAGCTCTTACAGGACAAGGAGTGCTGTCCCAAGTTTATAAAGTGGAGCAACAGAGAGAAAGGAATCTTCAAGTTGGTGGACAGTAAAGCTGTGTCCCGACTCTGGGGCCTGCACAAGAATAAACCTGATATGAATTATGAAACTATGGGCAGAGCATTAAGGTAACATTGAAGTAACCCTTGGCTTGCTGTAGGGGGTGTGTTAGTTCGAGTCTTATAAGAGACATGTAATTGGCTACCTACTACTGCAATGTCAGGAGCGTTATATTGATAATGGGAGTAGGATAAACGTTTATACAAGCTATTTTATGGTCTAAATAGATGTGTGTAGCAACTCGTGGCTAAATAAATAATTTCACAAACAAAAACTTTTAAAGGCTCTAAAGGCCAATTCAAGAAAGGTAATAAATTGTAAGTTATGACATTACCTTATGTTTTAAAAGTGATTTGCCCCCTCCCCCTTTAATTTCATCTTACAAATTTACAATTTACTTTTTACTTGAGAGAGAGAGGGGTCAATGATGCTTATTACACTTGTCCCCAAAGTCTTATATATGTAGTAATTGTAATCTACAGAAGGAATAACTTATCGGCCATTGTATTATCCCTTTAGATTCCTGACTTTTACCTATTGTAGATATTACTATCAGCGAGGAATCCTAGCCAAAGTGGACGGTCAACGCCTTGTCTATCAATTTGTCGATGTGCCCAAGATTGGAGATATTGTTGAGGTGGATTGCAAGAATGCTTAAGCTAGTCAATACTAGTCCCATCTGGCGGATTATAATTCAATTAAACTAGTCAATTATGCACTTTGTACAACCTTTACATGTTTTTTTTCTACCATCATTTAACACTAATTTCTTTCCTTTTTATAGAAGAGACTTTGTTTTGGCTTGAAGAAAACATTAATTGTTATTGCATAAAAGCACTGTTTTGCTGTTATTTAGAAAATATAATCTCACTATTTGAAAAAGAAGCAACTATTTTAGTAAATTATTCTGTGTTAAAAAATTATTAGGTGTAGCAGAATCTCCATTTTTTAAAAATCTTATCTTTTAAAAATTTGTTATTTAAATTATTTATTACTGTTATGATCCCGGTGTTACAAATTTAATTGTTATTTCTCGCATCTTATTATAAACAGCTTTCCGCGGATATAAAATGTACAATTATAAGACTAAAACAAGTCTTTTTAGTCCCGGGAAGCAGAAGGCATATGATATATATTTTTATATCCGTAGAAAGCTGAATATAATACGATGCTAGACATAATTTTTCAGTATGGCTGAGAACCGTTTCTGATCCACTGGATATTAATCGGTTTTGTAGCGATACGGGAAAATTATTTATTTACTTGTCAAGTTATATTTATTTCTCTCGTTATTTATTATTTCCTTAATATTGTAAATTATAAAAATAAAATACGAATTGTTCAGAAAAGCACAATGTAAAAAAAATAAAAGTAAAACTGTTTGTGAATTTACATTTATTTAATAGTTCTTTCATATATACATTTACTGTACATTAAGTTTTTTTTCGATTATTAAAAATAGGAAAGTTTTGACCTTTTTGGAAGCTTTAAAAGCTGACAGCCAACCGCCTTTTTGCTGCTATAATGAAATTTAAGGTATTAAAATGTAAAATGTCAATTTTATAGCGGCTTTAAATCCAATTTTCTCAATAAAGTATGCTTAGGAGAAATAAAAAGTTATATTTCTTGGCATTGTTATATTTACTTAATAATTACACTCGGGCATTTTATTACACCCAGGGATAAGGAATATGACATCAGAATAAGAACTATTTTATCTTAGTCTGTTCTACAGTGAATATTATTTTGTTTCTTTGTGATATTTCTATGTCTATTGTACAATACAATGATGCATAAATTCCAAAGTTTTGAAATTTTTGATGCTAAAAATATTTTTTTTTGTTGTGTGTCATATCCCGTGTCCCTGATAGCAACCAGCACAGAAATAAGAATTATAAGGATAGTGAACTGCTAAACTTTATTCAATACTATTTTAAGGGGGAAGGGGGGATTACAAAATCTTAATAGAAGGAATACCCCCCCCCCCTCCCTTAGACGTCCCTCATTTACATGTAATCCATTTTTAAAGATTCTAAACCATAATTCTTTTAATAGTATTATTGCTGTAGTGCTTTTTAGATTATTTTAAGCTTACCATACAGAAATATTTTTTAGTAAATTCCTTTCTTTAGAATTTTTTTATCTGCTGCTGTTTATTTCTTTATTTATAAACTTATATTTATATATATTTATCTATTTATACAATATATTTATACAGCAAAAAACTCGCATTAATATAAGAAGCCCAATTTTATCTAGTCAAAATGTATAACTTGTATTAAGCAGTTATAATAGAAATATTTCCTTTTTTATATTTATATTTTTAGGTTTAGGCTTTATTTCTATAACCGATCACTGCACCTTTAGCCAATAGACAAATTTTGTAAAATTAAACAATCATTTGAAACATTTTAAATTCAGAAATAATGTGAATATTAACTTTATTACAAAAGTTTTTAAAAGTACCTAAAAAATAGAACTTATCATTCTTTCACAATTTCTAAATGTTATTTTTATAATTTTTCTTATGTTTTCTTATGCAGATTTAGGATTTTTTCAAGAACTATCAACTATCCATGACTTAAGGAAGATAAAAATGTGATTTTATATATTTAAAAACTAAGTCAACTTTTATAATAATATATTTTTATACTTTTATATATGTTGTTATTCATTCTATAGATGTTATTGTTAAGTTTGCAAATAAACGAGTTAAAGAAAGTGTTATTACATAATATTACTAGCATCTAGAGGCTCTGTATTCGATAGGGTTAGAATCGAATAGCAGAAAATAATTTCAAATCATGCCGAGACATACAAAAAAAAAAAAAAATAGCCTAAAACCACCCCCGTAACATATGTAAAGTGTTCGCTATGTGAGTAACTTAATCGGTTCAGTTATTATTGAAATCGTAAGCTAAAGACAAAAAAATACCTTATTAAGGATATTATCATATCTAATAAAAAAAAATACATAGAAACTAAATTAGTCTTGCCAGTTCAGCAGCTTTCAATTTCCCTTCATTTTCAAGTCGCAGCCGCCAGTAGGATAGCAATTGGTTGATGCAGCCGCTTAGTTTTTATAACATACATCTGGAGCCGTCAAGAACCAAAAAAGTCATAATTCTTAAATATTTTTCTTTTTTATATTGAACTAACCGATCACACACCTAAAAGCCTCTAGGGGCACAGGAAGGAATGGAGGGAGGAAATTAACTCTTCTGTTTCGATTAGTTTTACACTTTTAGGAAAAAACTTTGCAGTATAATGTAAAAAACATCATTTAATTTAAAACAAAATATACCTGAATGTAAATAAAAAATTAATACAAAGACTTAGCTGAAACTTTCTTGTAGACGATATAAATTGGTTTAGAGTCTTTGTATGTTATATAAATAGTAATAGAAAGCAGAGTTTTTTGTCATTCATATCAGGGAGGGGGAGGAAAATGGAGGTTAAATCATCTGAACCCCATTATTTATCCTCAATATGCTGACTGCCAAAAGTAAAATTTCAAACTCGCGAATTGGGGGTATATTAATATATCATCAATTGTCCTATACTAAAAATCCCTGCATTAAAATACATGGCATATTCAAGATAGAAGAAAGAGCGCTTAAAATACACCAATAAAATGCCTTCAACCAATTGTAAATCAGTCGTCTCAATTTCATTTGGACTGATGTATGTATGTGCGCGCGCGACGCGCCTATTGACTTACATACACACACACACATGTACATGTTTGCATAAAGTAACACGCACTCTGCCTGGATTCATAGACATCATTTAACACTAAATTTACATACTACTCTTATTTAATTATGTTGTGATACCATGTTTAAATAATTTTTAAAGTCATACACTGTGATTTAAGACTCGTCAAACAAATACATTTTAAATCACACACCCGTGTTCTTTATTTTCAATTTTTGCTCCTTAAATCTAAATTATGACATTAAAAATCCCTTAAAATTTTCATAAAACTCTTCGAAAAGGGAATAATTAATAGGATTTAAATCGACAATGTTCGATTTGGGCCTGTACTGGCATGACAAATAAATAGCGTAAAAAAAGGAAATTCCAATTTCTTGATAGATTGAGCTCAATCTAACAGGATGCATAAATGAACCACAAGAAAAAATATACTTTTAATAAATGGATTTTTAATGTATTAAAATTTATAATAAGGAAATGTTTACTAAAATACAAAGTTGCTTCGGTGCAATATCATGTCTAATCGTCCTAGGTTATGACTTTAAAATCAATAATTTGATAAAAAAAATTCTATAAAAATAACCTTTAAATATTTTAATAATTTTGCCATTTTCCCGCAAATTTTGTGTAAAATGCATGGACACCTTTATTTTGTTGAAACAAAGAGACCTTGAGTGATAGAGCCTTGGAGTACATCGACAGTGATGTGGTGACGTTTACAATACAGAGAAATAAGCTAGGGGCAGTGGGCTTAAGATGCTAGTCATTAGAAAAAGAAGGATAGGACAATGATGAAATATATTATACCAGCGGCTTTGCTCCTGGAGTACAGGGGCTTTGTATTCTAAAGGACAGAAAAGGGGTAGAAAAATGGCCGAAAACCAACCCCTCAATCTTACAGTCTTAAATCAGACAATAAAATAGCATAAAACCGACACAGGACTAATTTAGAAAATCCAATCGGTTCAGATTTATTGAGATTTTAAGCTTCAGACAAAAAAACCTTACTACAGGATAATAATCTACGAACCAGATGAGTGCCGAAGTAATAGATAAAACCTCCTTGACAATTAAGGGTCTACACACCCCCTAAAAAAGCCAAAAGGTGTTTGGGGAAGTTTTAAAAGTTACTTTCAAAAAAACAAGGGGACCACTTATTGACAATTAAATAACCCCTTCTTTTAATCTGTTTTACACCATCTTGGCAAAACCATGAGTACACCACTGCTACGAAACTTTCTTTGCCCCAATATTTACTGGCCAGTAAACAGAACATAACACTGAAGGAGTGGGTAAAGAATGGATTTATTATTAATTGGATATTACCAAGGACAGATATTACACATGCCTAATCAAGTAATCTAAAAAAGTAAAACTTGTAGCTGGCTAAAATAACAATCCCCCCCCCCCTTACTGAATGTGTGAACTGACCAATAAGTGATGTCCAAGTTAGCTACCTAAATTGACGACAATTTTACCCCTATCATAATATACACGTACGTTGTAAAATATCCATGATAGTAAGTTTTAGATGCTAATAATTGGTTAACAGAAAAAATGTGTATAGGTAGTAGGGTTGGCAATCCGAATCCACCCAATTTTGGAATCCGAATCCGTTTTGTAATAGCGGATTCGGATTCTTAATTGGTAGGCTAAAATTAGCGTCTTGAGTTTTTTCTTTCAACTTACCCTTTTTAATGTATCATTTAATATCTGGTTCGATTCTTAGAAGTGAATTATAGACAACACCAACATTAATTTTTATGACATATGTAGCACTTAAATTTTTAAAAATATTGCTAGAATCCGGAATCCACCATTTTTTACAGATTCTTGTAAGAATCCGAATCCAATCCAAAAATTTGACGGATTGCCATCCCTAATAGGCAGGCATTTAGATATATTTATCTACAAACCATTCTTTCCTCTAAAAGTTAGCTTTAGCCCATAAAAGCTTTAGTCCGAAATATCTGCACGGTTAATTAACCCACTCCCCCGTACTGAAAGAGTCCTAATCATTTAACGTTTTATCCTTCAAAAACTTTTTAAGTGTGTTTTTGCTGGGCTGCTTATTGATATAGTTATCCTTTTGAATTAATGTTTTATTCCCAATAAATAGAGGAAAATACTAACCACGAAATTCAATATGAAATACAAAACACTTCTAAATTTAAAATTTTTACCTAATTGTTACAGGAATCCTAATACATGGTTTTAATTCGAAAATGATAAGTAAAATTCCGTGAAAGCTTATTATTGAGAACTGCATTAAGGACACACAACAACCGTAGAAAAGCCTTGCTGTAAGCATGAAAAAAACTATCTAAATTTAATGGCTTTATTGTTTGCAATACAAAATTATTTGATCAATCAATTATGAATTTATACTAATACAATAAGATATAGCACGGCTGCATGTATCATATTAAAATTAATTTTCATAAATAATATTTACATAAACATCATTTGATCACTTGGATTCTGTCCCGTTGATCCCGGCATGCCGCCCGGACTTTGCCGGTACATGTGGCCGCCGGGCTGGCCCATCCCCCCCATACCCCCGTGACTTCCAGCCGCCGATTGCTGTTGCATTTGGTTTGAGTTCGGCGGCTGCTGCCTATTTGGCGGTTGCTGAGGATTTTGTTGTTGCTGTGAAGGGTTGTATGGCTGTTGTTGCCGCGCCCCGGGGTGCTGGGCGTAGCTCGGGGGCTGCCCCTGACCCTGGGGGGCGGGGGAGTGGTGCTGGTGGTAGGAAGGGTCCATACCACCACCAGGGGTTGGAATTCCACTCCCACTCTTGTCATAAGATTCTGAAAAAAAATAAGTTAATGAATGCTAAACTTTTTATCAGTGTAGCTACTAAATTACTAAGAGTAGGTCTATACGTCCGTCCGACGATTTGCCATTAGTTACCACAAAAATAATTCCATACCGTGTCATTTCCGTCGATTACAGTGGTTTAAAAAATATTTTCTATTCTTGCTTATAATTAAAATAGGAATATTGTTACCTACTGAAAGTTTTTTTACTCAGAAAATTTATATTCTATGTTTCTCTCCCTTTTTCCTCTCAGAGGTATTTAGGAATATGTATGAAATCTACTTACCTAAATTAAACTCATTGTTACTGTTACTATGAGGGGCGGGTGACATGTTGGGATGTGGTGACATATTTGGATGCGGTGACATGCTGGGATGCGGCGACATGTGCGGCTGCGATATCGGGCTTGCTACCATGTGCGGTGAGGGCGGCACCTGCATCATATGCGGCGACGGTGATATTGTGCGCGACGGGTTATGCGCCGGGGATTGAGGGTACGAGGATTTTTGTAAATTTTGTTGCTGCCCTTGCTGAGATTGAGGGCCCGTCGTTTGGTTAGGCGGGCCACCAGAAGGAGACGGGTGACCGCCAACCATCCCGCGAGGACCCGTCGTTTGGTTAGGCGGGCCGCCGGATGGAGAGGGGTGACCGCCCACCATTCCGCGAGGTCCCATAGGGCCCATTTGCCGCTGTCCAGGATGTCCAGGATGTCCCGGCATTCCCATTCTCATTCCCATACTCTATAAACAAAAAAATACAATTAATAAAGACTACATGAATTGTTGAACAAAAAATAGCCTAAAAATGTATTTTAAAAACCTATTTATCATGTTTAAGGTAAGCATTAAAAAAAAATGAATCATCAAAAGTCTAGAGATCATAAAATGCGTGCATGTACATTATTGAGCATTATCAGTCCTCATAGCCCAGAACACACACACACAAATATATAAATAAATACTCAATGAAAACAGAAAAAAATGCAAACACGCACTAAAAAGTTCGCAATCCACGTGTTTTCTCTCGCATTTTTAGTGCAAGGTGTGTGTGTGCGAATATTTTGGCGTGTTAATGTTTGATTGCGTGACTTGGTGTTGCACTTTGTGTCCACCTATCGGCCAAGGACAGAGACTTGTACTTTGTAAACAAAAAGGTAAAAGGACAATTTGATCTGTAAAGTGAGCTGCCATAACAAGGTAACAGTATGGAAATATAAACATTGAACTAAATCTCAAAATCATAGGTAATTCAAATAATTCTTTGTTTTACAAAATTAAAAACGATCCTAACTTATCTTTCAGGGACTTCACTTTGACAGTCTAAATAAATTATTAAATATTACTTACGCAAATTTGTGATAACATGATTTACAAAGATTTAATAATTTTTTTCCCCATTTACCTATCCCTTTCCCTGATGCCAAGTAGTAAAGTCAATGACTTTTGTGACTGATAGAAAGGTGGCAAAGAAAATCAGGTAAAAAGGGAAAGGATGAATCAGAAATATATTTACCCCTCAATTTCGGATTGTATACCCAGTTCTACCTTAGGAATTTGAAAAAATGTGGGGAAAATTATTTATTTCCTAATGACCTTTCCCTTAATGATAGAAATGAGAAATGCAGCTTTGATTATAAATAAACTTTTAATTAAAATTTTTAAAAATATTTTTGTTCTTAAATTTATGAAAATAATTTAGACAAAATCTATCATTAACTGACAAGATGGGGTTTGATGAAAAGATATTCTTACTCCAGAATACAATTTTTTATATGACCAATACTTAACCCAATTTAACCTACTTACTCAATCTGAACTGCATTTATCTTTTTTAGCCTCAGCTTCCCTATAAAAAGCTTTCCTAACATATAGGAGAACTCAGTTTAGAGATTAGAGAAATCTTAACGGACAAACGAAAAAAACCTTTCTTCTTAACCTATAGGTACTTCTTCAAGGTTTTTTAATTTTAACAAGGACAAACCTGGTTGAAAGCTGCGGGGTTAGGATTTCTGATATTTTGTCGCATCATTGGCATTCCGTTAGGATCTAAATAAGAAAATGTAATTATAAATAACTTGAACTAATTGGAAACTTAAAAAAGATTCTTGCTGTCTTAGGGAAAAGTGTCGTAAAAGGGGACATTTTTCTTTTTCCTTTGACGGAAACGTATGTGTTCTCGGACGTTAAAACAGGAGAATAAAGACAACTTGGCATAGGAAGTTGCTTTGTTGCCGAATTTTAAGAATCTATATTAATTTAATGAGTAAAAAATAAGCATTTACCTTTGGAAGGGTCATAATCTCTGCCAAGAGGACTTCCAGAGGACTGCATCTGTTGCCAGCTACCTCCAGGACCCATCATACCAGGCGGCATTCCTCCAGGGCCCATTCCCATACCCGACATTCCTCCGGGCATTCCACCATGCATAGGGCCACCAGGTCCGTTTGGCATTCCCATTCCCATGGGCATTCCCCCTGGCCCATGCATGCCCATGTGTCCTGGCATTCCACCGGGCATACCGCCTGGCATTCCCCGACCTGCGGGACCACCAGGCATGCCTCCAGGCATACCAGGCATACCGCCGGGCATGCCCGGCATTCCAGGACCACTGGACATAGGCATACCTCCCGGACCGCTTGACATGGGCATACCTCCAGGACCACTTGACATTGGCATACCTCCCGGCATTCCGGGCCCGTTTGACATACCTCTTGGACCATTAGGCATACCTGGCATGCCTCCAGGGCCGCCAGGCATACCACCAGGACCATTCATACCACCTGGCATACCTCCTGAGCCTCCAGGCATACCTCCTGGGCCTCCAGGCATACCACTAGACATGCCACCAGGACCGTTAGGCATACCAGGACCGCTAGACATGCCTACGGGACCAGTAGACATACCTCCAGGACCACCTGATATGCCTCCGAGACCACTAGACATACCTCCAGGACCGCTTGACATGCTTCCAGGACCGCTTGACATACTTCCAGGACCGCTGGACATACCTCCAGGGCCACTAGACATACCTCCAGGGCCACTAGACATACCTCCAGGGCCACTAGACATACCTCCAGGGCCGCTTGACATGCCTCCAGGACCGCTCACCATACCAGTAGAGTTAGGTGGCATTCCAGATTGGCTGCTTGGCATACTTGTGTTTGGCATTCCTGAAGCATTACTTCCCGGTAGGTTCCCACCCATTCCTGGGCTGCCGGGTGGCATGTTGGAGCCCATCAACCCTCCAGGTGGCATAGGCGACTTAACCGACATGGTTGAGCCTGGCATTGTGTTTGTCATACTGGTGCTTGCGCTGGTACTGTTCATACTGCTGGCCACAGGGCTGTTGCTACTGGAGCTTGTGGTTACCATACCACCGCCAGGCATAGGAGATCCTCCTGACATGGTAGGAGTAACCCCTGCGGGTCCAGGGCCCGACATATTTCCGCCAGGTGGGCCATTGGGGTTGCCAGGGCCACCCATGCTTGGATTGCCTTGCATGTTCATCATGTTGGGGTTTGGTTTGTCGTCAGGTTTGGTTGTCATGGGACCGGGAGGACCTGGACCTCGTAACCTTTCATTCATTCCCACCTTTAAAAAATGGATTAGAATTAGAAAAAGGTAACTGAAAAAGCAGATAGAATAGTTACTTAAGTAATGATAATTTAAAAGAACAAGGATGACAACATCCATAAAAGCGAAGCACTGAAACGGTAGGAAAAACGGACATTAACACTTGTATAGTGTCAGAACTGAATAATCATAATATAAATGTATAAGAGTCAAAGTAAAATTGTAAGTAAATTTGTTGAAAAACTGCTTGATTCAGGATAATGTTTATGGACATACTTACATTTTTAGGACTT